>JAZHYW010030111.1:0-159427 GCA_037355805.1 Ixodes ricinus
AAGCAGCGACGACCAGGTCGACAACTGCTTCATAGGCGCAGTGAAAACCCGACGACATGGCACGACGTCAAAGAGACAATCCTGAGTTGCGCGCGCTAATCGAGTACCTCGAAGGACAGCGGGTATTATCCCCCGTGTCTCCTTGACAGCCCTGCCGACCTTCGTCCTCCGACAAGGTGTACTTTGCAAGGGGAACTTCGGAGACAACAGCTCGCAATGGCTGCATGTAATCCCTACCTACCTTAGGGAGGAGAACTTCCAAGCCTGCCATGACGACCCGACGTCCAGACACCTTGGTTACTGCCATAAGCTCCGCGAGTACGTGAAATGTATTACTGGCCCAAGCTTCCGAAGACCGTTCACCTCTACACATAATCGTGCCACGAGTGCCAGCAACGGAAAAAACCGCCGACGGAGCCAGCAGGTCTCCCGCAGCCGATTGCTCTCCCGACCGTACTGTTCCAGCAGATTGGAATGGATCTACTGGTCCTTTTCCACCATGGACGCACGGAAACACATATTCGTCGCGACCGATTATCTGACACGGTACTCTAAAACGAAAGCCCTTCCATCAAGTACGGCTGTTGAACTCACAAAGTTTTTCATCGAGTCCCTTGTCCTCGGGCACAGCGCCCTCGAAGTCCTTAATAAAGGCCGTGGATCGTCGTTCATGTCCCAGCTGATGCAAGGGATCCTTCGTCTCAGTAGCACCAGCCTCGTGGAAGCACAGCGTACCATACGAACACAATTGGACTATCAGAACGTTTAAACAGAACTATTGCCGGCATGATTTCTACGTATGTCGACGTAGAGCACAAGACTTGGGACGAGGTGTAACCCTACGTAACGTTTGCTTATAACACGGTGGTGCAAGAGACCACAGAAGTAACACCGTTTCAGCTGGTGCATGGCAGAAAAGTAACGACCATCCTCAATGCGATGCTGCCACACGAACCAGCTGAGGATGGGAGCTCCAATGCGCAGGTGGTTGCTCAAAGAGCTGAAGAATTTCGCCAGCTCGCCGGACTCCAAATTCAAGATCAGCAACGTGTCCACTCTATCCAGTACAACCTTCGCCGGATCGTCGTTCGCTTCAAGCCCGGAGACAGTGTGGGTCTGGACCCCGTTACAACGATGCGGTCTAGGCGAGAAACTCCTGAAGCGCTACTTCAGACCCTGCAAAGTGCTTCGTCGACTGTGGGTCTGAACTACGAAGTGATGCACGACGAACACGAACTTCATCATGACCAAGACCGGAAATCGTCCACGTCGTGCGCGTCAAGCCGTACTACGATCGATATGACTGTGCATTGCGTTTTGTTCTTTGCCCGATAGGATTGTGTTTTACAAGTCTCCGTTGTTTTCCATTATTTTTGTTTATTTTACAGTTTTGTTCACAGGTACGTCGCATCGAGACGATGCGCTTTTAAAAGGGGGAGTAATGCCACGCGCGTTGCTGAGCGAGCGCGTATGCGGCCAAATGGTTACCGTGCTTCGCTGTCGCACGGAGGGTCTGGGTTTGATACCAGAAAGTGGAAGGTTCGTTATTTCTTTTATTCTACATAGCGTTCTCGCAAATTCAAGAACATTCTTGTCGGATCGAGTCACGAATGTTTTATACGCCGAACGTTTGAGGCCGAATGTTCCATAAATTCACGCGGCTACAAAAGGAACTCCGCTGGCAAGCCGGAGTCAGTCTCGCCCCAGCGTTCGATCCTGCTGTTACGCCTACTTCGACGCCCACGACGCTCTATTGTTTTCTTCTTTTTCATTTTTGTTGTGACATAAGTTTGCCCCATTAAACGTTTCAGTTTCTTTAGTTATTTTTCGTTTTGTCACCTCGTCTTTCCTGACAATATGATCCAAATTTAAATCGATTGACATTTATGTAGCAGTTCTCAAAACACAGTCTATCATACATCTTGCACTAAGAGTAATAGAGTGAGGCTGTGCGATAAATTTAGGGACTTTGTAGGAAAATAATTCGCAGTTGGTAGGTTGAAGCACCCAGACCAGGCGCCCGAACTTTTAACTGAGGCTCATTGGCGAGGAAGTGCCTTCGGTTGCACGTCAGGAAGATACCAGGGTGGAGGAATTATTCCTCAGCCATCCCATTTGGTGTGCCAGCCGTCCTCTGTGAGTTTGAAACGCAACCTGCTAAACTTGCATTACATTAGGTTAGAAACGAGTGCTCTTCATTAAATTATAATACAAATGTTTGTGAGCGCACTATTTAGATATCTTCAGACACTTCGCGACTCGTTGTATTAGTAATAAAATGTTCTAAAGTTTTCACGGCGCAAATGTGTATATACCGTTAACTAATTGAAAGAAACTCTACATTTTATTTGATTGGCACACTACATTTTTTTTTCGATACGACGTATGTTTTTAATGCTGCGCCTGCTATTTCTAGGAGCCGAAAAATGAGGAACTTTTGTAATTATGTACTGGTAGGCGCATGACAAACAGTATGGGAAATATTAGTTCATTTATAATACCAATTTTCATACTGTGCTGAGAGTAACACACACCTCTATTTGAGTGTTGAATAAATGGTCAATTATGATGCAACCAAAACACGATGCTTAATATTATCCTGTCTGTATGCCTGAACTTTTTTGGGTATACAGTTTTGGAAACTTCTTTTTCACTGTCGGAACATCCCCGAACACCCTCCGAGTTATGAAGTTGTACGTGACAATGAAATAAATCAGGAATGGGCTTCCTTATTTTCCACTCCATGCCCCCGAAAAGCAGTAAAAAAGCATTAAAACTTTGTAAAAATAGTAAAAAAGCAAAACATTGTGTACTTAATTCATCTCGATGATAAGGAGAACGTCTTACTTCCTCGTCACAGAGGCTGCAATAAACATCAATTGAAAAATCACATTCCATTTGTTTTATTAATTAATGTTGTAATAAACACAGTCACACATTGATAAAATAGGCAACATTATCAGCGAATTCATTCATAAAAATTTTCCTATATTTGTAAATACATTTATTTTCAATTCACCTAAAAGGCACCATAAAAACTTCCTGATTAGAAATTATTTATTTTGATTGTGGCACCTGCAGCCAATTTTACTAGGCATAAAATGCCGACCCCAGAGCGAGAAATTATTATGATCAACCAAAGGAAAATAATACTTTGAAGATTTACGGCGTAACTTATAATTACTGCACATTAAACAATGTACTTGATTTGAATCTGCATGCATGTAGTTACTAGAATGCACACCAACGAGCGCAGGGTGACGAAGCATAAAGCCGCCTCTTTCTCTATGCTGTCAGTATGTTGCTTGCGCTTTACACCCAGCCATTGCGAGAACACGTCGGTGGAGCGGGCATGTGTGCCTCTCATTGCTTGTGCGTGCGTCCTTTTGTGTATTTGCGTGCAGGGGCCTTTAACCTATACGATCTGGACAATGACGGCTTCGTGACGCGGTCCGAGATGCTGGACATCGTGACGGCCATCTACGTGCTGCACGGGAAGGCGGGACCCAGCGAGGCTGACGCCAGCACCGACAATCCAAGAAAGAGGGTCGACCAGCTTTTCGCCAAGCTCGACACCGTGAGTTCCCGAGACGTTCAACGAGACATATTTTTTCACAAGCCCACATTATATGCTTAGTACCCTATGCAAATAAACGTGTCAAACCAAATCAAAATAAATTGAGTGCGATACATAAAAAAAGTTGGCTCTTCAGCTTTGTATAAAACAATCTGTGTGTTTATTCGCACTTACCAGAGATAGAACTCTATCTCAAACAAAGCAACATTTTTGTCTAGAACGCAAGCGAAGAAATGCAGATGACAGCTGTTACGAATTGTCTGGCATTACGGCAAACTCAGGTCGAGACACTGGATCTCACAACGTAACGTGCAAAGAAAAACACTTTATGTAAGAAGGTGACACGAGGTTTGTACAGGTCAAAATAATATTGGCTAGGAACGCAATTTCTGGCATATAGTTTAGTATGCTTACTTCCTGACATAAACCAAAATAAGGAACAAACAATAAGTATAAAGAGGATTAGGTAGGAACAAAGAGCAGGCGACGTCTCAATCCCAGTCACTGTATTAGTTCAGTCATCTCCCTCTCTTATATTCCCACACTTATAGCTGCCATAACACAGGCCGCGAGAAATGTTGCTGTGTGAAAACCATCATAAAATAGAACACTAACACACATATTGTTACAACAAATACTTTACTGAACAGATACTTTGAGTCTTATAACTTCATCTGAAAGGGACGCCAAACCTCGAGGTCACTACGCAAAAACCGAGAAGAAAATTATCTGAAATTGTATTAAACTTGAGTATAACTGAGTGCACGTCAAACCGTTTACTACCTATAAGTAGGTCTATTACCGGTTTAAGAGTTGCATTTCTATGGCTCCTCTTTGCGAGCACTAGGATCGCACATCAACGTCACGAGCGCCAACTGTATGATCCTCCGGTTCATCGTCGCCGTCAAGTGACAATGGCTCCCCTACTACTTTCCTCACTTCTCAGATTGAAGTGAAACGGTCAGGCGCCTTGCGTAGTCTCGTGAAATACCGACTACCGCAGTAGCATCAGCTGTAATTACTGATGGTTCGACAGTTTTGTCTTGTGTACCGGATACAGCTATGGTTGGATCACCTGTGTCTAGGTTGATCATCGGGACTGGGAGATATGTCGCTCTCCAACCTACTTCATAGTTTTTTTATCTTGAGCTAATCGGCTTGTACGCGGTGTCGATTCTTATTCTCTGTTTTTATGTCAAACAAGACAACGCCCTCTTGACCGGTGATGACACCTTTGCTCCAGTCGTATCTTGCATCAAAACTTTCTGAATTATCGGAAACGCCCGGTTACGACTTCTTGTCGTAGTTGGTCTTTTAAGAAGTGCGATCAGGGAACTCTTTGGACTACCTGTCAGGCTTGATCAAGTCCAACGTCGTTCGATAGTGCCGCTTCTTTAGCATCTCGCACGAAGGCTGTGTAGTTGTGGAGTGTGGCGTCGCACTGCACTTCTTAATAAACTGTCTCAATACTTCCTTTTCTTCCTCCGTCTTAGATTTTTGTAAGGAAACCTTCAGCGTTTTAACAACACTCTTGCCCAATCCGTTTGACTGAGGATGGTAAGACTGTGTTAGAATGTGCGGGATGTCCTTGCTGCTGTGAGAAATCCTTAGACGTGGCGATATCGTACGGTGGGCCGTTGTTGCTGACCACCTGGTTGGGCATTCCACGACGACAAAATATCTTTGAACGCTTCGACCGTTGGTTCTGCTCGTGTTTACGTCATAAGTGTGACTTCAGGCCACTTGCTGAATAAACAATTACCACCAAATACATGGTACTCTGGTATTCTGCCAAAGAAATGCTAATTTGTCTCTAAAGTCGTTTTGGGACTGCCAACTTATGTAGGGCAACTGTCTCGTTCCGATCGAAGATTGAAGTACTTGCTTCGAATGCTTGATTCTTTACCTGAAAATCCTTGTCCATGCTCGGACGAACATCTTTATCCTCGATTTTTCTAGATGTCCCTCATGAATTAGGTCCAACAAACTCTGCCGAAACTTCCAAGAAATCACTTTGTGCATATCCCAGAACAGACAGCCGTTTACCTCCATGCGTTTTGACTGCCTGGAAGAGTATGGTTGTATTTCGGTGTTTCGTTCAATTGACGGCTATCCTTTCATTACGTTGCGTTAGACTATCAACAGTGTTTGGTCCTTGACTGTCTCTCCAGTGATGTCTGATGCGCTTACTGAAAGTTTGGTCATATTTTCCTCAATGATCGCCGAGATGTCTGAAGAAATCAAGCTCACAACATCAGCCACTATATGTTATATTTCAGAATAAGACTCAGCGACAGGTCCTTGAAATAGTCGTGACAAACCATCCTCGTTTCGAAATTGAGATGTTGGCGTGTATTTTATTTTGTACGAGTACCTTTGCAGGATAAAGGCCTATTGTTTCATTGATCCAAAAATAGCTGTTAATGGCTTGTGTTCGGTGTAAAGAAAAGTAAGTTCCTATTACGTTAGGGTCTTCTGGTATATCATCAGCTGCGGACTGCGTCCCTGCGCACGCGAGCTCAGTCTGCCCTCAAGTGAAAGCACGAGCACCGCCTATTGAGGCACATCTCCTTCACGCCCTTGCGTGTGATCTACGAAAAGTCCCCCTTACGTGATACCTAAGCGTGCTTATACTACTGAATTATGCGATAAAACAGTGAAACAATAATTAACCATATCCTCCTCACAACCCTAATTCATTCTTCTGAAATCACATTTCAGGAAATGAATAAAACATCTGGAGATACACATATTTCCTTTTCTGTTTATTACGACTCGGCGGTATTTGACCAGACAACAAGACCTACTGCCATGCCCTTTTGCCTTCGGTATACCTTACTTTATGAGGCGCGAGGCCGGCACGACAAGGGCACCAGCTTCCAGCGTTGTCTGTTCCACGTACGGCTAACTGGTATGGGGGCGCTTCGCTAGGTGGAGGAGTGGTGCAGCGTATGCGCGGCGAACTGGCCGTCATAGCTGTGTGCTCTGTAGTCAAACACGTGCTGAGAGCGAGCGCACGCCATATTGCCGCTCACAAGGCCGAGCAAGCCACGCTCGGTCAAGGACTTCTAGGAGATTTGTGTTTATTCTTGTTTGGAACATAAATTTTATTATTTCGTCCTACTCTCTTCTTCTCCAAAGTACCTGCTCTTTCTCACCCCGAAGGCTCGACGCTCGAACCTTCTGGGCCTAATTTTCGAGATGCTGACTCATGCTAGATAAGGAGTTGTGCGTGACCTCGTCAAATCAGTCTGGCCTCGCTTACTGTTACGCCGACCAAATCGCCGCCTGCCTTTCTGCTGTCTCGGCGCTCCTTCTTTATTTTGTTTTGCACAAGTTCGCCCCATAAACCTTTCATTTGGAAACGGAATTTTCGCCGCATCTTCTCCTGTCATTTGAGAACAGATTCCTTTGACACCGTCAAGGCTATTGGTCACGGGTGGGATGGTGATTTTTATACCACGATTCATGCTAATGTCATATAAATATCTCCTATACCAGTGGCCTCAAACTCATTTGAGTAGGGGGCCAGTTGTCCCGCATAGGAAAGGTCGAGGGCCAACGAAAATGGGGGGGGGGGTTAAGGGGGGCTGAGGGGGAGGAAGAGACTTCGTGGTTTATACTTTTTGTAAACTCATAGTCTTGCCAGTGCCACATTTAGTTTTGATTTGTTTAAAAGAGTACTTTGAGCCACGACCTGATGTGATTAGAAATTAAAATGACATCGCCACGCCAATGTGCTGGCATTTTTAACAGAAGTACAACATTTTTAATAGAACAAGCACAGCATTTTAATAGAACAAGTACACTGTCGTTTCCACTGCTCAATTCACCCAGTAGTTAACCAAGCTCAGAATGTCGAAAAAAATTATTTAATATGACAGTTGTTGCTATCCTGAGGATTTTTAGTACAACACTCGAACAAATACTTGTCTTTTAATAGTGATATATTTTTGAAGACGAGAATCCCGATCTCGTAGCTTTATCTTTGGCAGTTGCCCATGCTGATCGAGACTTCGCGCAGCCGAGATGCATCCTTCAATGAATAGCTTGCGCTTGCAGCCTTGTAGCAGAGTTGTTGTACATTACAAAAAGCAGGGAAGCAAAATTCAAATCGAAACAAAATGGAAATGAATACAAATAAGTATAAACTATGTGAATACCTTAAAAGAGCAGAGCTACTTTTCGAGCGAAAAGTACGCGACGAAATGAGATCACTATGGCGCAGGCCATTTCTAGCGCTCGAGACATGGGAACCGGGACTCGTAGCCACTTGCCTGCGGGCCGCCTTCCAGCGAGTCGCGGGCCGCACGCGGCCCGCGGGCCGCGTGTTTGAGACCCCTGTCCTATAGTATGGAAGTGTTCTCATTATTTCTTTAATTTTCATTCCGTATTACTTGCTCCCTCCAGGACTCCGACGCCCGAATCAGTCGCGAAGAGTTCTGCGAGGGCTTCAAGACGGACCCGTGGATCCGCAGGGCACTGCTCAACGCCGTCTCCATGCCCGACCAGCCACGCAGCCTGCGAAGCTTCTCGACCGCTTCCTCGGAATGACCGGCACCCCGAAGGGGCTCGGCAGCGAGGCCCCAGCACCGGCCCGCTCTCGGACCTTTCGGAGAACCCACGTCCAGGCGACTGCCGTTGCCGATGCCCGCGATGACTTCGTCTTTCACTCCACAATCGCTACCGCGTGCGTGGAAGAAACCGGACGTCGTCGATCCCGGAACGAGCGAGGGTGGCCGCCGCAGCGACGTCGTGCCTCGCTTCTCCGGCCGCTGCCGCTCGCGAAAGATACATCCGTACGGCAGCGGATGTCCGAACCTTCCTGTTTCGTTTCGGTTTGAGTAGAGACCAGGGATGTCGCTAACCTGTCAAGGTTCGAGTTTGGCCAGGTTTGACTTTGTTGACCTTCTAAATCAAAGCTCGGCAAAATTTTGACTTAAGTTCGAATGATGTGGCCATCTGAAAAAATTAGAAGCGGGCTGAAACTGCTTGGCGGATGAAGAGAGTAATATTTATAAAAAAGTATTGTTTACATTTTTTAAACTATCAAAGCGAGTAAAACATTTCAAATACAAACGTGTGCTTTTACTTTTTTTAAACACAGGTAAAAGGTTTATAAAATATAAAATATCCTATTTTATAAATCATTTGTTTACCAAAATGCGAAAATTCAACGTAGAAGTACGTTGAATTTTCAACGTACTTCTACGCTGTACTTACGTTGAACCTTGACGAACTTTGCTGGAAGTTCGAAGGGTCGCCAGCCAAGTCGAACCTCAGGGTCAACAAAACCTCACGCCATCCCTAGAAGCGACGTTGATGTGCCTATGCATCGGGTCCCTTGCTGTCGGTCCATGTGCTCTCTCGCTCGGTCTCCCTGAAATGGGATTAAGACGTATTTAATGGGTGTAACATTTCGCTCTGTAGATGAATGGAATGACTGGCGGGTCACATCCCTATCTGAATTTCCGATATCGAAACGTGCAAAAATGTGCAGACTTCACGTTATGCCTATGCGCTGACAATAAGGTAAAGTTTTTGAAGGAGCGAAATGACACAAGGACAATATGATATGCCTGAGTTACATTGTTTGTATTTTAAACATTAATACCTTTCAGCTTTCAGTCACTTGCTTGAAATAAATTTAGAATGTTTCATTGCAGACTATTTCAATTCTGTAAATAGAAGTAAATAATCATGGGCGTACCTAAATAACTGAAATAAAATAAAACGTTGTGAGCACATGACACCATTTCGTCCGGAATTTGAAAATGAATTTTTCAGGCTTCTATTTTTTAGGTGTGATCTATTAAAGTGATTCCGACATTTTCAACGTAGGGCTTACTTGTGCTTCCGTTGTAGGATAGTTTAGGTACTGTAATCTATATAAAAACCTACTGGCAGAATCTTTCGTAGAATGGGTCAGGAAAAGAAGGACAATATCGAGGTTTCGACACCACAAACTATACGCTTCATTTTTACATTGCCCATAAACTGAGTAACATTTTAACAATTGGAATTGTTTTCTGGAAAAACGAGCACGGTGTTACAAACTGTATCGGATGGCCTTGTACAGAAAACCTCCTAGACCTTGTAGCTTTCCCTTGAATCTAGCGTTGTTTCTTCTTAATCTCGCTGTGCAATTTTCTCAGACTCTGCTATACAAACACGGTCGGCGTCGTTAACAACGCGCAAGAGCCTCAACCTCGCCGCTTCAGCTACCTTACATATAAATAATCCGGAAGAAGCGATATATACATAATTACCATATTATATTCATACATACAAACATATATAAATATATGCATGAGTCACAACATTTTGTTGCCTTCAAAGAACACAACTTATAGTTCGCTTCGCAAAGCTGTCAGTGCTGGTTTACTAAGCCCAGTATCAATCTCGCTTTTACACATGCTGCTTTTCTAAGAAAGCAACTCTACGGCTTCTTGCGATAATCGTCAGTTCTGTGTAAGTCTACGGGGTGTGACTGGCTCCACTTTTTGAAAAACCTCTCTCCCAATTCCTTTCTTTTATATGAGTCAGACTGACTGATATGACGGCATGCTTTCTTCGCATACTCACGCAGACCTCACTTTACCGCACATGAAAAACTTTCTCACGATCGAAGGTGTTATATGTACTCTTCGTAGTTTGCTTTCGCAAGCATTTGGGCGTGTTTCGTCCATCCTTACATTTCTTGCATTTTTGTATTTGTAGAGGCGCACTCTGTCGTTTTCGGGCTTTTATGTCGGTCTAATTTATAGAGTAAACATAAGTTGTTAAAATACTATGCGGTGCAGTGAGTTGTTTACGTCATCCGTCTCGATCGAGTGAAGTGCACAAATTCGACGTCAATGCTTCGTTACCTTTCGGCTAGAACTCGTTTTTTACTGATTGTGTACGAACCCCAGTTGACGCTAAATGAGGGTATGGCTACATCAGTCAAGTGCTAAGTAAAAAAAAAAAAAAAAAACCTACACCAAACTAAATGTTGTTTTTCCCATTGGTTTAGTTTTAAACTGAGATGCTCGGGGAAAGACGGTTGGAACTCATTCCTGATAAGCAAGAAATGATGGCGATAAACGGCTTCATAAACGCAGAAGAAGAAAGGAAGCAAGCACGACAGGACGCTGCCGCTAGCGTAACAAGAACCTCTAGGCAAAAGGCCAAGAAAAAAACAGCAATGTGAATTACCGGTGTTATAAACACAAACGCAAGCTCGTTAACAATCACCATAATCTACAGTTCTGAACAACTCACTCAGTGTGTTACCTTGGTACACCTAACGAAATCTACCATAGTACCCTTGACAGTAGCCGCACCGCGTGAAGCGGTTCCAGCGAATAAACTAAATATCAACTGCGTAAAGTTTCCGACGCAGGAAACAATGAAATCGGGACCTACAGTGTAAAGGCACTCTTGGTCTGCGTTTTAAGGCACTTGTAGTTTGTAGAGGTGTGCCGGGCGTGCCTGGAATCTCTTTGTTACCAAGCGTTGTTCCGTGTTGACCTCGCTTGGCTCTGCGCACGTTTTTTTTTCCATAGCCTAGAAGTTGCGTTCTCACTTGGAAGCGCCATAAAAGGAGCAGATTTTTTTCATGAATGGCTGTACTGCATTTTGTGTGTGTGGAACTTTGGGCTCGTGACGCGCGAATATTGGTGTTTCCTTTATAATTGTATATTCTTAAACACGTTAAGAATATACAATCGACCGCTCGCCATTTTCGTATTAATTCCTCATATCCGAGAACCCCGAAGAAACCTTGGAGGCTCAGTCACTGTGAGCCTCAGGGCACATTCAGAGAATCACGTCTCTCGTAAAATAGTTAGGTTACAAATCGTTATGTGCAAAGCAGCAACAATGAGCATCCAAAACGTCATGTGTTGTGTGATGGGCTTAACTCAAAATTAGGTAAGCTCATCTCGTATTACTGGTATAGGCCTAATTTCAGAATTATGCACTCATTATGCCCTCAGTTGTTCAGTTCACATTGAACATCGATCTGCTTCCCTCAAATGAAAACCAAGATATTCTATATGTTTAACATATTGACTTTCATCACCTTGCTACGTGGTCATCAGATCCCCAGAAGCTACGTTCCATTGTAAATGATTTATTAGGTATTGCTCGCTCAGGGTCACTCCAAATTAAGCATTTGCCTAATTGAAAACATTATTTAAATCACAATGGTTTCAATGAAGCAGCATATTCAAGAAAATAAATAGTAGGCTGCCACGTCCTAAACGCGTGTAGTGGATGCGTTAACTCAGTGATAAAGGTTTTATCTGATTGGACATCCTTCTTTAACAACAAACCATATTACCCTTTACCCTCATAAACAGATCAGAACTAAATAAATGTTATTATGACATTCCACTATTTTGCTCAGCACTTCCTATAGAAAAACAATGATTCGGTCGGAACTGCTATGTTTCGTAAGCCGATCAATCTCGAGCGGGAGATTTAGATGAGACATGCTGCAAAAATTAAGGTGATCTCTGAATACTGTACTCATTGAATGTAACAAATTTCCGCCATGGGTAAATCTTTTTATTGAATTCCGCAAAATTTCGCGCATATGTGCCACGTAATGGTCAGTTTTTTTTACGGTGACGACTTTTTCCATCCAGAGTGAGATCTTAGGAATGCCTCCGCTTCATATTTTGTTTTCGTAATTATTCCAACTTTTACTTTTTAGCGCTTCAGAGCGTTTCGTTTTGAGCCTGAAATGATGCCCAAAAGTTAAAAAATTCACGAAAACCACAGATGTATTATGCTCTTAAACGCTCGTAGCTAACAACTTTTATTCATCGCTTCGTTAAAGAATAAAAACAAAAACACACAGCATGATTGAGCGCTCACAATAAAGAGGGTGAGTACTTGTATATTGTTGGTGTGATTCATGCACATAGATAGCATTGAATGAATGTTTAATAGATACTATGTAATTCATTGAAGGAAGACTGGCTAGAAAGCACAGTTTAACACGTCGCCCCCTGAAGCATGCATATAAAAAGCCATGTCATCTAATTACAAGCTGGCTCAATGTAAACGTCTTAAAGCTCTAAATGGCTTGTCTTTCGGAGCAAGCAATTTCTTTTCTTCCAAGCGCTAGACACAGTAGCAGTGAAACTCTACGACCGCTTGCTAGTACTACCTGTATGTAATGTTTCGCCTAGAGCGCACACAATCGACGTATTAAATTTACGTTTTCCAGCGTATACCTTCATTGAGTTTAAGAAGTCTAGTCCAGTTCTAAGCAGTCGAACCGCAATTGGGATCATTCCCATGTTGCTTTTTTCTCAAAGTAATCATGTTATCATAGTGAAATCATAGCACTTACAACTTACCCCTAGTGCGAAGTTCCAGCATAAAACCTGCACGAGGGTCTTTATTACAAAAATAACATTGCTGCTTTAAACAGAAAGTGCAGAAACTGGCATTCGGTAAATTGGAGAAAAAAAATGGTAGGAGCTTTAACTTGTAGACGTCAATGATAAAAAAAACAAATCTGTGACAACCAATTCTTTTTTTCATACTTTGGTGTCAGAACAATAGTTGATTTTGATTGGTAGGCAAAGTGGTTCTACATCTTATCTTGGAGTTTTTATAATGCCCATAGTTATTGACATCTTAAGAACCGCTTCTTGCTTCGCGATTCGCACTTTGGTGTTCTTATCTGTCAACACCGCAATCTATTGCTCTGTAAAGCAATAATTATATAATCTGAACACCATTACTCCCTGCGTTTCGTAAGCTAACAGGAACTGTATATAAAATGTGTTTCCATTTCGGTCCATTCCGCACAACCACGCCCTCTTGCGTAGTTCTTTCGCAGTCTGTAGTCGCGAAGGACGCCTTTCAACTCGAAATGCCTTGTTAGGATGTCTAGATACTTCTTCAATTGAGCTCCTCAAGTTGTGCGTTTTTCTGTGTCGGTATGGCATTTTTACGTGTACCCTCTGACTTTGACGCGCAGTGTGGCCTGTATTGTATTTTTAGAGTTTTTCACGATCCAGTGAACAGACGCAACTCACGGCGATTGCAACGCGCCCGTGTTCTTCGCTCTTCATTGTGTCGTTTTTTTTAAAGATGCAGCTTCAGCTACAATGTCGTATATCTGTTGGTGCTTCAACATGGCTCATTCTGCAATAAACTACTGAAATTAGTTCGTTTTTGCGTGACCATTGCTGGAGAAGCTGATAGTATAGTCATTGTAAGAATCCGTAACATTAAAGAAGGCGACGCCACCAAGCGGGAAAGGCGTAAGAAAGAGGAGCGATGCTGCTACTGCGTACCCAAGCATGCAGGGAAAACTGATGATCACTGGAGGCGGAAATATAAAAAAGAGGAAAAGGGACTAAGTCCATGAGCTTGGAGCTTGCAATAAAGTGTTCGAACAAAGCAAGAGTACGATTGGCTCAGCCCATAAAAACGATGATCTGGTCAATGCCGATGCTCAGAGGCACATTGGCAATTAGGTGTTTTTTGTATTAGCGGTTTGATCCTAAATACAAATTGTGTGTCGCTGATATATTTCCAGAACTACGAAACACGCTAAGCGTTCGTATTAATAGGCATTGTGATTCAATTCCTCTCTCGGAGTTCGAGGGACCGCCTCTTCTGTGTTTGATAGATTAGAACACACTATAGACCTCGGTAAGTGCCCGATATTCTGGATGGAAACATGTCATAGAGATATGAACTGCCAAGTAGTCCAGAAAGTGGCGTGGCTAAACTTTATAAATACGTGCCTGTAGTACACAAAGTTCTCAGGTAAAGAAAAAAAAACTATGTATAGATAGTTCTCAGTGAATATCTACGCTGGAATGGATTGTTTCTTGGAGAAAACCTTTTTTTCCGCCCTTGCTATTTGCAGAATGTTTTTTGGAGATAACGGAGAGTAGCCATTTGTGTTATCTTCTGAAGCATCACGTTTTTAGACTGATATGTATTCAACAGATAACACATGGTGTAAATAAATATGATGACGTTCTAATGGTACACCTGCAGCAGCCCATTCAAGAGGCCAGCAGGGCGTTCTAAATGTATCATAAATAGGTATCTTACTAGAACAGTCATTTCATTTTCAGTTCATTGCTTTCCTCAATGAATTTATAATTAGGACCTAAATATAAATTTTGTGCCAGGGACGACAACTTAGCAAAAGTTTGCAGTAAACCTTTCTATCGATCTTCACCCTGGTTTCGAACGCCTGCCAGGCATAACGTGTCGAACGCTTGCCAGGTGACATCACGGGATCAAACATATGCGGTGCCAGCTACGCGTTCTACTTCTATCACCTGCTAAACGAGCTAGCTCCGGGCATTTACGGAACGCTCGCTCTACATAAATGTATTGGTGGATGAATTAATGAATGAATGCTAGCGGCTCTACCCTTTACAATGGGCGGTAGCTCGCGCCACCTAAACTATAAATTTTAACAAAAAGTATGATTTTTCCCTTCGCCCTTCTATGCCAATTCTCTTCACCTTTGAAATTTTGAAACTATCACCAGGTGGTGTGGAATATCACCAGGATGACCCTAAGGGAATCGGGCGAAAAACAAAAACATCACCCCCTGCCTCCTTGCCACGACAAGGGGGTCGCCACTTTTCCCTTGGCAAACCTAGTCTGCGTTACCCCAGCACCGGGCCCACTGGGAGAGAGGGTTGAGACTTTAGGCAGGAGCCACGTGGAAAGGAGTTCCAGTTTTACTCTGTCCCGCATTTTCCCAGTTCTGTTAGTTGTGCGGCCTTCAGTTCGTCCTAGATAATTCTCACCAGTCTTCCGATCTCCTCGGTGTTGTTGCAATGAAATTATCATTCATTATTCCATTGTGGTCCGCAAACCCCAGCGCTTTTGTCAAATTTGTCGCCCCCTTCGGGAAAGCGGGAAAGCAAGCCCTTAGCAACTCAACAACATAAGTTCTATTCTTTCGTTATCCCCTTGGCAAGCGACACACCGCGTGTCCTCTTCCTCATACTTTTTCCTATATCTACTAGTCCTCAGTACTCGTGTTCTAGCCTCAAATGACAACGATCTCTCCCCTGAATATTCATACCGGTGTTCCTCCCTTAAATCCTGTTTTCGTCCCCTATACATAGCCAAAGCTGATTTTCCCTGCATTACTTCCTCCCAAATCTCTCTCTCGGGTTCTTCTACTTATTTTACCACCAAGATAGTCTTCTCTACCCCAGCACCTGGCTGTTGGTATTTGAATTTCAGTCCTTGGGCTCACTTTGTCCATTCAGTGTTAATAGACTCTTTGTTTACTTCTTTTTTTTTTTTTTACTTTGGAGCGCTTTTTGGACCCCGCCATTAAGGAGGAAGCCACGGCGCGGCGCGAAGTTTTCGTCTATTCCCTTAATGTGCATTGTTCCGGGAGCTATGGCGCCGGAGTTGCCGAGGCGCAAGAAACAGTGACGCTGCGATCACATCTAGCTCGACGTTGCGTCATATTTCATTTCACCACTGCCTTCGGCATGGTAGCGAGGGAAAGCAACGCTTTTTCCATTCCGAGGCTGTTACCATGGCAAAGCTTTGCCAGACTAATGACTCGCCAAAGACATTGTTTAGATCAGTAGCGTTGTAATGTTACAAATATGATAGGAGAAGGACACAATGGTGACATCGGTATACTTGAGAGGAAGATAAATTGAAGAACTACTCAACACAACATTCCTGTAGGCAGAAACAGGTATAATTTAAATTGGTACCTATTGTGTCCGTTGATATAAGTCGGAACACCGCTGAACGTGCTCATATCTACGCCATAATAGTTTTCCTAGATAGTTTGCGACATCCCGCAACGCTCACTGCCACCCGCTACGATAGATTCGAAAAGCGCCAGAAAAACAAGGACAGCAGGAAGAATTCAACAAAACGATGCACTCCGCTAGGATACCTGGAACTCTACAGTCAAAGCCATCATCGCGAAGGCGCGGCAGTGGCTTCTTCATGGCGGAGGGCTTAGAGGAGTGGGAAAACAGACTACGAAAACTCCCTTATGTCATTCGTTGTTAGGGCGTCAGCGTTCCGCTGACGCCCTAACAACCAATGACGGAAAAAGCGGAAAAAGAACTTTAAAACTCCTTTTTGATCTCTTTCAAGATAGCTGTGAGTTCCACACAGCTATCTTGAAAGGGATCAAAAAGGAGTTTTAAAGTTATTCCTCGTTAGCTTTCCTCCTGAACTCAAAAGCGAGATAGGAAAGCACGTGGTTGTGACTACTATTTCACTGGATGGGACGACTCCAAGCTTCTATCGAGCTTTTTAAGCACACCTTAGAACTCGACAGTTGCAAGTGGTAATAAGTGCCACCACAGCCACCAATGGACAAGGATGGTAATTAAATTTTGCGTCGATGGAAATAATGTTGACCAGTGCATACCGACGTCACTACATTAGCTCAGTTACGGAACTGCCCATAGACACTGCTTCCACGATGTGTACCCCCTCTCCCCGAACAGCTCCCCTCCCGTCGTTCGACGCGCGACCGGTTGCTATGGTAACTACAGTCTACAGAATACGTACGTCTTAAAGTACAAAGTCGATATGGCTTTTCAACGTATAGACACTACTGAACACAGAGTTTTGAAACGAAAATCTACAGGGCGTTTGAAACGATGGGAGGTGGACTGAACGGAGTGAGAAGGGTGCCCCTTCTACGCGGGAGCCCCACAACTGATGTAATCTTACGTCGTTGGCTCATACGTCCGAGTGACACAGTGCTTGTGTCCAATGCTTAAGCCCGGTTTGGTTTTCGTGCTTGAGCACCACGGAAGCATCACATTGAAAAAGCGGAAGAACTTTGAAGGAAAGAGGGTAAGAACTAGTTCGCTATATTTTCAAATTGTTGTATCGAAAAGCAGGCTTTCGACTTTCAACTCTGGCCGAAAACAGGCTCCAATGTCGCCAGAATGTGCTGTTTTGCACCCCGTCCCAACATCCGGCAGGTATTGGGGTAACGCCGTTCCGCAACACGGCCTAGGATTGGCGGAATATCGTGCGAGTACTGCCCAGGCCGGAGTTGTCGGCCAGGAATCGGCCAGATGTCGCATATGCATCTGCTCTGTATCGGCCGCAAGTCGCCAATGCGCTCGCTTTGTATCGGCGATTTCAGCAGAGTTGGATCACAGGTTTATTTATTTAATGATTTCAAATACCCTCAAGGTAAGTACATTGAGGAGGGAGAGAGTTGTAAAATATAAACAGTGTTGTACGGAACGGCGTTCCAAGGAATGGCGTTCCAGGAACGGGTTCCTTTTAGGAGGAACGAAGGAAAGCCGCCGTTTCATTTTGCATAAGTGGAACTGGAACGGGAACTCGTTACAATTTTACTGGAACGGAGAAGGAGCAGCGTTCCTTTTTTCGTCCAGTGGGGTAATTTGTATTTTATTTCTAAGAGAGAAATTCTAAAACTACAGAAATAATATATTTACGAAGATCAGGATCTTGTTAACTTTTTGGTTACTTAGGTTTATTTTGTGTGGTCCTCGCTCGGTAACAGCCGGGTGCAGGAGAGCTAGTGGGCATCGATTCTTTTTTGAGTGCCCGAGACTGTGGTGCAAAAAGCAAAACTTTAAGTCGAAGGAAAAGAAAGAGAAAGAAGGACATTTCAAACTCAACCACTTTCTTTGCTTCCTCGAATCCTCATACACACAAAAATCTAAGGCCGACTACAGACATCACTGAACTTCCACAAAGAGATTTACAGTTACAACAAACTAACAAATTACCAGAGATCGAACGCACTCTTGTATCCCGAACACTGGTCGCTTGAAATATACAAGAAAATTAGTCTTTATTCATTCCCCCTTGTCCCCCAACCTTCAGACTGAAAAAGGGATCCAACCTTCACGAAGAACGACTTGTAGTTATCAAGACTGACCTTCCAAAAGCCTTACCCTTTCCTTCACTTGCTCGTCTTGCTGACAGCAACATCAAGCAGCAACTGTTGTTATGTTTGAACAAGGGACTTTGTTAGACTGAGACATGTGAGGTTGCTGTAAGAACGCTCGTGCAATGTTGGGTAATAGTACATTTTGGCTCGCCTAAATCGTCCTACACAAACATCAACGTGGTTAAAAGCTGAGATTTTTAAACTTGACTTTATCAGTAAATGAAACCCTGCTTCCGCTTGTTTTCTTTTCTACGTTATCTTCCACCATGGCATTCAAATTCGTATGTTCACATTTAATAGAAAAGATAAAAATAAAACTTTGCTTGATCTAACTAAATATGTGAATCATCAAAATACAAATGTAACGTATATGTAACGATACGTTCCATTTCTTTTAAATTTTAACTGGAACGAGTTCTTTTTCACAGATGGAACGTGTAATGGGAATGCGTTTCAAAAAACCAAAAGGAACGAGAAACGAGCTTTCGTTCCTTTTATTTAAGGAGCGTGTACAACACTGAATTTAAAATACAAAGTGCACATATAAGTACTAGCATGTTTAAACAAAATAACATCAGTGATATTAGCGACCGAGGAGGGAAGGAGGTTCCAGTCTATTGATCTTTGGGCCATAAAAGAATATTGAAATATTGAAGTTATAAACTTTGAAATACCAATCTTGTGGTTCCGATAAAATGCGAACAGATATGTAGAATGCTGGAGTACTAAGTTTATGACGAAGTGTAACACTTGGATGAATTAATTCCTGAAAAAGACACGAACGAGATCTTTTTGGCTTGTGAGTCAGTAACGGCGGGAAAGCATATACAAGGCGCGCCATGCGTGCATACATAGACAAACAAAATTGATTTCGATTGCTCACAGACGTTTATTAAACCACTACAATTACACAGTCTTAAAACATATGAAAATAATTACAATGTTTTTATGCCAAGCGAAGTTCATAAATCAAAAACGAAGAACCATGGAGATTAGAAAGTTTTAGTAAATCGTTCCGATGACTCCAACAACGATACAGAACACTCCGTCTCCGCCTTTGCCCATACATTTTATCGCCATTGGTAGGATCAAAGGTATCGGAACGATTTACTAAAAAAACCTTTATTGAGACGGTACCAGGATTACTATCAGAGGCATAATTGCAGTGTACTTACGAATAAACAGCGATATGACGTAATCCGTGACAGATGCACAATCCGATTCAGGCAGCACAGAACAATTAGCAAACACAAAGTCGAGAAAGATGGTCATCTACTTTCAGGGAAAACTTGCAGTCGCCCATGGGCAGTTCTTTGTCGAAACGCGTCCAACAAACACAGCACAAGAATTCGTCGGGCTCCGAAGAAGAAAACGGCCATTACCGAAAAGTCGGTATGGACGTATTCTGGCCATTTACGGAGAAATACCACGGCCGCGTCTGCAACGCACGGAAGCGACAGAACACTGAAGAGTGCATTTTGGAGGCCAGACCTACGTGACCTCTATACTGACCTCTATTAGTCCCGAGAAGTTCGCGTGGCGCCCCCTTACGGCGAACCTGGGTGACGTCACGGCTAGGACAGCATTTCTCCCTGACTCCCCCACTCGCCCTGTGGAGCCTGTGACAACGTTAGTTGTCGGCGCGCTCGTTTGTAATTTATTTTTTTTTTGGGGGGGGGGGGGGGGGGGCGGGCGTGTTTTTTGAAGGAAGTGTGAATTTTTGATTGCGGCTTTATTGAGATAAGGCCTGTAGCTGCAGGCGAAACTTCAACCAACATTTCAGGCATGGTTGGAAAAGCAGTAACGCATGAATCGCAACTGCTACATGAAAATAAACAAATATGGCCACATCTGCAGGAGCATCACTATAGATTTACATCTCTGCAGAGCATCACTATAGATTTACGTCTCTCACAATAAATGCTGCTGATTGCCTGAATAAATTAGCAGATAATGTTTTTTTTTTGTATCTTTTTTTTTAAACAAGATCGCCGAAGCAGAAAAGCTGCATGCTGCTCGGGCAACATGTTAAACACAGTCTGTGCCATGGAGAGAGAACCACAAGTGAGACAGCCCAAGTACAGGGGAAAAGTATAAAAAAAGGAACATTTATTTACATACATTGCTCGCATTTGACCTTTGCTGGATTCGGATAGTATTTCAACGGTCTAAACTGGTGGTATCTGTTGACTTGTTTATATCATCCCTCAAGTAATGTACAACAAACGTAAGCAAAGGTGTCTAGCTCGTTATTAGTCCCTCAGGCTCTAAAATTGGGATTTCAGCTAAATCTAATTGTCCTGAAGGTAAAATACCAGACGCTTTTCTCACACAGACTGTCACCCTTCACAGATTCCGCATTTTGTGCTACTATAGTGCTGCATGTACAACTGGACAGCCGTACGAACGCTTGCTGTTCCTACTGTTTTCTTCTGTCGTCAGAAAGTCCAGCTGTAGGGAGTTCGGAGGCTGAGGAAGCTTTTGGGGACCTGCAGCAGTGTCTCTTTTAATCGGAAATGACAATTCAAACTAAACGGTGTATTTTTCGAATACTCAAGGCTGGAATAAAGAAAGAATGTCACTAAAAAGTATAAACATTCAATATTACGGTACTATTGCTGTGTATGTTTTGGGCAGTTGAATACATATCATACAGGCAACTGGGGGAAATTCGGCCGTTTTTCCTGCTACCATACAAAATAATTTCCAGTAATTGTGTATCTTCTAAAAAATTACACCATCTTCCCGAGGGGAACCATGGGGTGATGCGGAGCATCGTGTTGGTTCCGAGGAAAGAGTCAGTTGCGTGCTGACGTCGAGAGATGGCGCCACCGACTGCCCTAGCGTGACCCTCTACGCGAGCCTTCGTCGCGGCTCACGGCAGAGAAACTTGGAACGCTCGCCGCTCGGCGTTCATTTTTTTTTCACACTTGAAGGAGAGGAGATTAGAGGAGGAGAGTTGCGCGTGCGCGCGTGGTGTGAGTACAATCGAACGCACGCGCGGTGCACGCAGCTGGTAGAGAGAGAGAGAGAGCGGAGAGAGTAACGCGACGCTGTTGGAGAGAGGGAAGGAGGAGAGTTGCGCGTGCGTAGTGTGGGTGCGGACTACGGCGACGCGGGACATAGACCTGAGCAAGAGATGCTCCGCATCTAGAAATATGCCTGCATACGTGTTTGAGCTATATAATTAATTCACGAAGAAGCTACATTTATGTAAAACAATCCTGTTCCATGAGCACTTGAAAGGCGTTCAGGCCCAGGGCCTTTTGAACATCTGCGAACCAGCACATGCAGACTGGCACGCGCAGAGTCGGGGTCGCGAGCTAAGTTGCCGTCCGCCCAAAGTCCCTTGATATAAATGCCATTCCAAATGCCTGTAAAGCGGGATGTAATATTCTCCTAAATCATGAACATGCAAGGAACAGAATTCCAGCGTCTGAAACACTTCCGCCGCCGCTTCACCGACCCCTCTCCAGATTGCCTTGTGTCGCGTGGACGGACGGGGAGGTTCATCGGCGGAATTGCCTCCGCCGATAGTTTTCAGGATTTGTAACCCAATTATAAAGATAAAAGTGAGAAGCATGGCTTATAAAGTGTACGGAAGCACGTCAATATCGGCCTAACCCAGCGTCTTATACACCGGGTAAACGAGGTACCGCTCCTCGAAGAGCTGGCGGCACACAACGCCAAACCAGGAAACCTGTGCAAAGAAGCGAGCCGGATGCGGAGATCGCGGAGCGGAGTCGTCCTCCTGACGTCACGGTACACCTCACCCAATCAGGGCGCGGCGACCGCAGCGACGCTTGTGTTCGCTCTCGGTGCTAATAACTTGACAAGCCGCGAAGACTACGGCCAGGTTGGTCCAATCAGCGCATCAGAGCGAGTCAGGTGACACATTTGGTTCAAGCAATTTCGTCCTACGGAGAGCGGTCACGTGCTTCGCGCCATTCCTTCGATTTCCTGAAACAACCGTCGCGCTGGATCAAAACTATACGAATATACGAAAGTAGGTGGCGAGGTTTAACAAAAGGCTAGGTCGAAGGAAGAAAGACAATGCTGTTAGGCTCTCTCTGTTTGCCTTGTCTGTCGTTCACATGCCAAAAGGACGCAGATACCGTTTTTCTTATCTTTTTTTATTTTTCGAATCTTGGTTTTGTGTTAGTCCAGAAATCCGAATAACTGGCCACCGTAGCCGATTCACAAACGACACTTCCCACAATCAAGGAAAAACGGCGGCGGGTACGTTATGCCAGAATAAAGTCGGCGAGGCTCATTCGATACTTCAAAGATATCGGCTCGATCAAAATGTAGTCGGCACAGTCTCTCCGATTTGCGTTAATATCGGCGCAATACTGTGTGCTGCCTTGACATTACCAGGAAAATAATCTGAATTTGTTTAATTCATAACAACACGGTATCGTTGAGATTTATTAAAAGACAATACCATGGATACAGTGCCCGACTCAGTAACTCCAAGTAAAAAGAAAGGATCGCCTTTTTCAGGATGTGATCTTTATTTTTACCTTGTTGGTTATTAACTAGATTTCATGCTTAACTGTACAATCTGTAGTGATTTATTTTCCGTTCACGTTCCGGAAATGAGTTCCTCTACTGCGATAGCGGTTAGTGGGACACTTGGCGGGTTTTGACGCCGTTGAAGGCTCTCCATATCTACGTGCTACAGTTTGGGCACTCCGCCAAAAGATTCCTTATTGGCGTCAGGCCGCGCATCACATCACCTGTTACCTGGCACCAGCTGACACCATGTCGTGACATTGTCATGTCAAGTCACGTTTCATAGTGACGGAAGGCGACTTAACGACGTCAGGTGACATCGTGAGTCACGTGACGCCATGACGACACATCATACTGGGACATCACGTGATATTTAGACGTCAAGTGACAATACTTCCTCACGTGACACCATGACGACTCGTAGGAACAAACATGAGACCGCTGATAATTGAAGCAATAAAAAACGCATTAGATAATTATGCCAGAAAGTTTCTCGCGCGATAAAATGAATAAAGCTAAGCGGGTGTTTAGCCGACAAAACCACAGGTGTAAACTTCGGTGGAGCTACACATTGAAACTTTAGTGCGCAATAACGGAAGTGTTCTTTACTGTGCACAAGGGGGTGTTAATTTGTGTCAACTAACATTGCCTAAACGTCCAGGCAGCCACACCAACGAAAGAGAACAATTCATGCATACACTTGCAGTTTAGCTGTTCCCTGAATTTCACACTTGGGCATGCGATTTTTGAAGTATTCTTCAATTACCACAATACGGTCCTAGTTTGTGTTCATTACAATTGTCTAACGAGTTTGCGAAAATCTCTCTACTTAATACACCCTCATTGTTTACAAAAACGCTATGGGATTTTCGTCCGGTGTGTTACTCGGTTTAATACGAAACAGCTATGCGGACCCTACGGTACGCGTTCGCACCTTGACCGTTCACCAGTCCATCTGCTTTCACCTGACGGGTATCGTGAGTGTTCAGCAATTTTGTTTTTAATAATTGCTAAACGGGAACGGTGCAATCGCCAAACACGGCGCTGAATTTACGCGAATATTCATACCGAGGTCGAGAGTTGTCTTGTCGTTACCACCTTTCAATCTCAGGGTACTTCAGTAGAGATTTCTTTTAGTTTTATTGCTACATTGGCAATGCCATTTATACTTTTCACCAGTTAGGCGACTTAAAACATTTGATGGCAATAAAGCAGTAAATGAAACAAGGCATTACTCCTTTCTCAACGAAAAAGCAGAAAATTAGCCCACCCCACCTTCATAGCCATGCATGGCGAACAAAACCCTGAGTCAGGCTAGCGGAGTTCCAAAAACGTGCTTTGGGAAATGCTGCCTAAATTCAGCCTCTCACTACTAAAGAGACCTGTACGAGTTTATACTGGTCTATACAGTTTCGTACAAGCCACCAGTATTACCGTACCATCCAGTCCCATACTTATAGCGGTACATGGATACGGGTCACCCATATCAGATTCGGGTAACCAACACCGGTTTACTAGTCAATAGTAAAAGGCGACAAACAACGTCTGCACCATGTTAGCGGCCACAAATCGTAAAGTCGGGCGGCCAATTTCATCGTGTCTGTACCTGTATCTCCAAACAGTTCACCACTATCCCATACCGACTGGTACCGGCCTGCCGTACCGAAGGGTCGGTGTGTCATAGGGGTATAAGAAAGTATCAGTTCAAAAATTCACCAGGAGTTTCCGCTACAGATATCTCGTATTTTGTTGATCGCAGAGGAGTTTAAGGAATACCGAACTACATAAAAAGATCTTCAGCTCTCATATATACGTGGTATATGGGTAAGCGAGGGATTTAATCTCCAACCAAAATGTCGACGTCTAGAAAGGACCCACTTTTGATAGAAGTTTCGATTTTCTAGGGTTTCCAGACGCCGTAAAAATAATGTTTTCATTTGGGCGTACAGATAGTAATTTTTCTCTAAATACGATGCATTACGTTTTGGATAAGAGACTTAGTTGTGGGTATATAGTATGTTGACAGAGATATGTTCGAACTGAAATGAGTTGCTGGGCGAGTTGTTAGACATAATGACAACATGGCAGGTGAACCTCGCACCCAAAATCACCGCTGTGTTTGCCCAGGTGGCCAGAGTTAGTTCTGGCACGGTGGAAGAAATATTTAGGTGACGACTCTCTGTCCGGCGCGGCGACCACTTTATGTTCGGCGCACCGAGCGCTTCATTCGCACGGGGATAGACGGCGCCCAAGTATGTCGTCCCTCTCAAACCGACCGCTCTGGTTGTTTCTCCCGGCGGTGGTCCCGCATTCCCTAGCTCACCGCTTCTCGTTGCACCTCACTGCCGCCACGCCGCCACCAAGTCTCCAGAGTCCGTAAATCTGTGCCCTCTCCCTTCTTTTCCTTCTCCTTCTTCTTCTTCTTCGTTAAAGCTCACCTTCGTGCACGATGGTGGCCCCTGTGATCGACACAGCACCAAAGCAAAACACGAGGCTAGCCATGGGCTGCGCACCACCACCACACCGCGAAAAAGACGATCACGCTACGTTACCGACACATTTGCCGCCGAGGAGGGACTTCATACCTCAGCGCCCTCCGCGGCGCGCGGAACTAACTACTCCTCGCAGCGGCGTCACGAGGGTCAGCGGCACCCGGGCGAATTGACAGTTAAAAGTTCTCAGGCTCTACTTCTGTCCCGGCCAGAACTCACAAACTTGGAAACTACAAAGCCATTCAAAGGCTCGCCGATACACGGCGAAATTTGACGGACAGAAAAACTTTGAGGCACCAGCCTCACGGATTACCCTAAGTTTATGAGAGTAATCTTCTTTAAGGGAAAACACGAGCCGTCACCTTGAGAATATCTTAAGTGTGAGGCCCCTGGGGGCACAGCAGCTATGACTGGACCCTTCTTAAAGTAAGCCCAGTGGCCGTCTACCCCGACTCCATCTTACCAACCGCTAAAATACTAAGAAAGTCTCCGCCGCTTCATCCATTTTCTTTTGCAACGAGTGACGAGTAGTTCTTCTCCCGATTCTTTGTTCCTGTGATTACAAGCCACGGCACAGCATACATCGGAAACTCCTTAGCCTAACCTCGTAGGCGACAATTGCCATGAAACATTTGCACCTTCTATTGGTGTCCTGGAAATACTGGCTTGAGAGGAATGTCTCCCACCCCGAACCGCTCATTTTGTTAGCTCTGCAGTCCACTCGGTTTTGTGGAACCCTCCGCTGTATCGTCGTGCTTCACTTTTTACTTCAGCGCGTTCGCTGACACCGCCACTTTGCTGCTTCATATTTTCTTTCTGTTCCTCTCTTTTTTGATCTATGGAAACTTAACTGGTTGGGCAGAAAGAGAAGGGGGGGGAGGGGTTGCGGGTTCTGCATGGCCTTTTCTTTGGTGATAAAACGAAAGGGATTTGTAGAACGGCGACAAGACAAGACATCTTTCCAACTGGCAGACTGGACATTTATTGACGGTATGCGCCGCCGCTGACCTCCGCCGCTGACACGGCGGCTCAAGGAAAGAGGGAAGAGTGGAGGAGGTAGACGGGATATGGAAAGTGTGCCTAGTGGGCGAGATAACTACTGTTAAGAATGGAACCTTCGGCGACCTTCTTCCGAGTTTCAACGCTGCGGAAACGAGTCATGATCTGTCCGGGAACGTCGCCTGCTGGACGGGACCTACGCGAAACGAGTCCCGACGAGTACGGAACCGTCGCCTACGTGTCTGCGCCTGCGGAGACAGGTCTCAACGCGCCCGTGACGTCAACGGGACGTGTGTGCGTGCGTGCGGCTTGGTGCGCTCCGGAAGGGGAGAGAGGCCTGGCCTAACTGCGGAGAACTTTGGCTACGACGCACTTCTGGCTACGACGCGGCGGACCTGGCTACGACGCACTTGACGGCAGGTTGCTGCTGCGCACTTGCTGCCCTCGCGGGGAGTGAGGGAGAAAACGGACCCCTATTGGCGGCGTGTGCGAACTACAGGGGGCGCTTCTCTAGCTATCATCATCATCGTTTTTGACGTCACGGATAGGACTGACTGGGAGTGAGCGCGCAGATTCTTGGATCCCTCGGCTCGTCAGCTCGCTTCACGCGCTGTTTGGGTAACGCGCGGCCAAGCCTGTTTCACGCGTCGTGTTTATTTGGTGAAGGGATATTTGTAGTAGGACATTTTGCCAAAGCTCGAAACCGTGGCTCGCATAGTTGTGCTAACGAACACTTTTGGCGCTGAGGTGTCGAAGCGCTCGGATGGTGTTGTGCTGTTCTCTACCCCAATACAAAAAGCTGAATGATAAAAATGGAATATCTAGCGCTTTACCCCACTACAACATGCACCATGGTAAATAGGGTATATTTTTATCATGATTCGGACGAAATAAAGCTGAGAAAGGAACGTCTCATCAAATTAAAGATAGGAAAGCGAAATTTCAGAACCTCTCGCGAGTGTATAGTAAACACTTCAGTGAAAGCGACTCCGTGTGTCCTGTTGGTTCCAATGTGTTTTGTGAGTGCAGGCCCCTTATTAGTTTGAAGTTAATTGGTTGTGCATTTTGTAAACCAGTAAACAAGTGTTTCCTCAAAATAACTGGCAGGAAGAAGGGGTGGCTGGCTTCCGGAGTCGTTTCAACTAAATCCCTGCTTATTCACCCGGTCGACGCGAAACGTGCGAGTCCCACTCGCGATCAAGGTCTGTTAAATCCAGTTAGTCGGTGACACGTTTCAGCGTCCCAAAAAAATGAGGTATTCACCTTCTATGAATAACTATCGTTGGTATGTTTACTTTTGCGGATAATGCGTGATGCGCTTTTCAGCGAGCAATTTTAAAGTTGTAAACAATTCTTAGTGAAAATTGGATAGAACAAATTAATCAATCGCCTGAATTTGCCGGGCCATTTTCGACAATTTAAGAATTTATGAAAATGTCTGTCTTTTTGTGTGTTTTTTTTCGAGCAGAAGTCGCGATGTGACAAACTTCTTTGCCACGTATTCGATGCGGGAGGAGCTAAGCGTCAGTTGCTGACGAGCATTTGCTCGTCAGCAACTGTTCAGTCACACTTGGATAGAAGCGTCGGTATCGGCAAATTCAGTGTAGCGAATTCAGTGTAGCATTCAGCGAATTCAGTGCAAGTGTGCAGCGCTTTGCAACACAACTGTGGGCACGTGCACAGCGAAGAAGACAGCACGTCATTTACTCAGGTGAATGCAAAACCTTTTTCTACAGAAGCCTCCACAGATCCGAAAAATACAAAACTCAGAGAGGATGTGAACAGCCCTGACGCACGTCGCACAAGCTGTAATGTGATGCTCCAGGGTTGTTTTTGAACATTTAATTTTTTTTAAATATGAAAACAGCTTTGAGGCGTTGTTATTCATTAGAAAGGTCACTAAAAACACGTCATACACGTTCATTTAATAAATAAACCGTTTTTATTCGGCATAGATGCGAACTAACTAGCCACTCCATGCTTTGACATAGCGCGTCGTCTGCTCGCATCCTACCAGCGCCGTCACAGGAAGGCGCCCGCGAGGTGGCGCCACCAAAACATCTCGTCGCCAATATAAGGCGGAGCGCGAGGCTGCTCAGGAGTTCTCTCGGATTTGACGACTGTATCGCAACCATGTAATTAAACCGTTCGTTACGTTACCAATTCTCCCACCTCCACTGGACCCCTGGGTTCTTCACTTCGGGAATGGTCGTCGTCACGAGCCAGGAAGCTCCTGGACGTGCGGCTCAAACCCCGCCTCTAACAACTGGTTGGCAGCGGTTGGGATCGGACCATGCGACATCGTGCTACATCTGCCGGTGAGCGTTTGGACTTTGCTTTGAGATTCGCCAGGCTTCAGATTATGGGTAATTAATTTTGAACTGCTGGGAATCCTTAAGTTTTGACTCGTGCGCTGGGTTCGTGTACAACCTTGTGACAAGTTTTAGAACAAAGCCAAAGCTAAAGAGCAGCGATCATGGATCTAATGAGGTTACTGAGAACAGATTTATTCTGTTTGTGTGAAGAATTGGGTGTGGAGGTGGGGCAAAAGGTGAAGAAATCTGAGATCAGTAAAGCAATTTCAGAGAGCGCGGAAGCAGGGGAAATTAAAATTGCGTGGGAACTACTTCAGAACGCTTAAAAGGAGGCTGCAGGGAGAGAGGAACGAGAACGAGAGCAGGCTGCAGCGAGAGAGGAACGAGCACAGACTGCAGCGAGAGAGGAACGAGAGCGGGAGCAGGCTGCAGCGAGAGAGGAACGAGAGCGGGAGCAGACTGCAGCGAGAGAGGAACGAGAACGAGAACGAGAGCAGGCTGCAGCGAGAGAGGAACGAGAGCAGGCTGCAGCGAGAGAGGAACGAGCGCAGGCTGCGACAGAGGAGCGAGCGCTGAAAAGGCTAGAGCTCGAAATTGAACAACAGCGATTAAACTCGCAGAACAGTGGAGTTGGGGCTCCGGTGCGAGCAAGTGAGACCGAGTCGTATCAAATGAAGAAGCTCATGCAGCCGTTTAAAGTTGGGGAAGACGTGGGCCTGTTCTTAGTCAACTTTGAGAGGACATGTGAGAAGTTGAGCTTCGCCCCAGAAACGTGGCCGCAACGGCTTTTGACTTTGTTGCCCTGTGAGGCTGCAGAGGTTGTCGCGCGCCTTAGTGCTGGAGACGCGGACGACTACGACAAGGTGAAGTCCAGCCTTTTGAAACGGTACCGCCTTTCTGCCGAGGCGTTCCGTCAAACGTTTAGAAACGCATTCAAAAAGAGCAGCGAGGGCTACTCGGAATTCGCTTACGGGCTTAAAACCAATTTGATAGAATGGTTGAAGAGCGAGGAAGTGTACGAAAGCCGAGACAAGGTAGTCGAGTGTGTGTGCCTCGAACAGTTCTTTCGTAGCATTCCGCAGGCAGTCAAGCTCTGGGTGCAGGACAGGGTAGGAGTCGACTCTGTCGAAAGGGCCGCTGAGCTAGCCGAGGAGTACGCAACGCGTAGAAAGCTGAGCGGAGAGGAAAGCGAACCCGGCCGGAGCGATCAGCGCAAGACCTTCCGACAGGGAAACGGCTCGCGAGAAAACGGGCCCGAGAAGCCCGAAGCAGGACAAAAGGTCCCAGAAAAGAGCGCAGAACACTCGAACGGAGACGAGGCGCGGAAAAGCCAAACAGGGCAGTTCGAGGCTAGGAAGCCGTTCCTGTGCTACAACTGTCAGGAGCCGGGACACACAGCGGCCAGATGTAAGAAACCGCGGGTTGTGTTCTCGACCGTGACCGGTAGTGACGAGGACCTGGAGCTCCTTCGTCCCTATCTTCACGAGCTCCAGGTAAACGGAAAGCCGTGCAGGGTGCTTCGTGACAGTGCAGCGACGATGGACGTTGTTCATCCGTCGTATGTAACGACATCCGATTTTACTGGAAAGGTAGTTTGGATCAAGCAGCTGCTCGAAAAGCACAGTGTCTGTCTGCCTATGGCGACGGTAAGGATAACTGGCCCGTTCGGAGAGCTAGTGACAGAGGCGGCTGTCTCGCAAACAGTCCCGTTGGAGTATCCTTATTTGTTTTCTAACCGGTCAGAATTCCTGCTGCGCGAGAGGGGTCAACAACTGGGAGAGGGACTAGTTCAGTCAGGTACGAGGTCCAAATCGCGTCAGCTCGCCCCTTTGTTGACGAGTGATCCAGAGCCCGAGGCAGCTGTCGGGGAGCAGGCACTACCAGAGTTCGAGGCAGAGAAACGGGATGAGAGGGACCAGGTTGTAGAACAGCCTGACCTCGTAGCACTAGAAAGTGTACGCCGTCCCAACGAGCCGGCGAAAAAGGCGGAGGAAGACGGGATCAGTGAAAGATCTCTCGTAGCTCCGGCGTCACGTAACTTTGGTCCTCTGCTACGAGCAGACGGAGTGTCTTTGACAGTCGAGCAGAAGAGCGACCCTAGTGTGTCAGGGTTTCGCGGTACAGCTCAGGAGATTGCTAGGATTAATGTGACGGGGCATGAAAAAGGCGGATTGTTTTATCGGCGCTATAAGGACCGCATTTTCACGTCTAGAAATCACGTGAAAATCGATCACTACGACTTCAGGGCAAGAAAAAGGAAAGGCAAATTTAACGGCAATGCCGATGGGTTGAGCAGATTTTTCTGGCATCACGAAAAACAGTAGGGATGATCTCAGAGGTCTTCGTCATCCACGGGAATGAGGATCTAAGTGGGGGCACTTCGTTAAAACCCCAAAAGGACCTCACAAATTGCGAAGAGTTTTTGTCTTTTGTATTTTGTTCATTGTGACCTCGTTGGAAAAATGAGTTTTGTTTTGGCGACAGCGGGTCAATTCGCATTGTTTTGGCAAATTATGGTAATCCGTAATCCAGTCTGGCGGGTCTCTGGCGAATTCCGAGCGTTTGACTGCGGTGTGGCGTGGTGTTGTGTGGGACGTTTCCGCTAATGCCTCCGTTGTAAGAGGTTTGGGAGTTTGTTGGGTGCTTGCAGCGTCTTCTCAAGGCCTACTCCAAGCCCACCTCTTCAGGCCAGCGATTGTACCACCGGCCTTTCGAGGTTTCCCTGGCCCCGGAGGGGCTGTTAAGAATGGAACCTTCGGCGACCTTCTTCCGAGTTTCAACGCTGCGGAAACGAGTCATGATCTGTCCGGGAACGTCGCCTGCTGGACGGGGCCTACGCGAAACGAGTCCCGACGAGTACGGAACCGTCGCCTACGTGTCTGCGCCTGCGGAGACAGGTCTCAACGCGCCCGTGACGTCAACGGGACGTGTGTGCGTGCGTGCGGCTTGGTGCGCTCCGGAAGGGAGAGAGGCCTGGCCTAACTGCGGAGAACTTTGGCTACGACGCACTTCTGGCTACGACGCGGCGGACCTTGCTACGACGCACTTGACGGCGGGTTGCTGCTGCGCACTTGCTGCCCTGGCGGGGAGTGAGGGAGAAAACGGACCCCTATATAAGGCGGAGCGCGAGGCTGCTCAGGAGTTCTCTCGGATTTGACGACTGTATCGCAACCATGTAATTAAACCGTTCGTTACGTTACCAATTCTCCCACCTCCACTGGACCCCTGGGTTCTTCACTTCGGGGAATGGTCGTCGTCACGAGCCAGGAAGCTCCCGGACGTGCGGCTCAATTCCGCCTCTAACACTACCTAGGAAATATGACTTATGTCACATTCAATTGGGGCGCACCACACCGCACCGCGCTGCACCGACGGACGCGTCGCGTTCAGATGGTCGTGTCGGTGCGGCTGCACTACGTTCATTTGGGACTTCGTGCGGCGCACGACACCGGCGCGTTGCTGCACCAGCTGCACCGTCGAAAGGAGACCGTGCAGCTTCGCACACTGCGGGCCGGCGCGGCCTTGAGTTAACGCTCTCCGCCTCCTTCGGCCCCTTCTTTCCCTCGCTTCGTCTTCCTCGTCGAGGTGTTGCGGTGTTGCCGTGTTGCCTCGTCTCGGTAAACAAACATGGCGGCTCGGGAGGCGGGGATCTTGGCTCTGCTCACTTCTTTTCCTCGAGACGGCTGCTCTAGCTACGACTCCAGCAGTGACGACGAAAGTGAAGCCCGCGCGTGCGCCTACATGTTGGAGAAGTTGTTTCCGCCACCAACTAAACGGCCAAAGATCGTCGGATACATCGAGGACGTCGTCCACGAATACTCGGACGAGGAGGTACGTACTCTGTCGGAATTCTGGGAGGCGTCTCATTTGATCCTCTGCTTTTCCTAATGCTGTGCGGGGTCGATCTTCATGTCGTACGCTTTCTGCAGTTCCGGAGGAACTTCAGGCTGCCACGGTCAACGTGCTACGACCTGATCTCAGATTTCGAGGAGTCGTCATTCTACCCGGACTCGTTCTCCAGAGGAGGAATTCCGCAAAAGACGGCCGAGGAGCACATCCTGTCGTTTCTGTGGTACTGACAACATTTCTCTTTTTGCGTAATAACTGCAAACAGTGTGCCTATCACAGGCCACCATTTTATTTGACAACATAGCGTTTTTTCAACCGCGAGAAGCAACACCTGGGCCGGCTTGCTCGAACAGAGTCTCAGCTGAGACTGGGTGAGAAAGCACAGCCAAGGCTAGTGCACGAGCTGAGCGAAACGCTGAGTCCAGACTCAAGCGTTCGCGAGCCCCAGGCTTGACAGGCTTTCTTTCACCCAGTCTCAGTTGAGACGCTTGTTCGAGCAAGCCGTCCCTGGTAACGGGAGAGGCAGAGAAAGGATAGGGACGTCCCTATCGGCTGTTGTGAAAAAGCAGAGCAGGGAAACAAGGGGGCGCAGATGGAAGGCAGGAGCGGCGCCAGTCAATTTTTTATAGGACGCAGGAACTGTGGCAGTCTACTTTCAATAGGATAATATATCCTATGAAAAGTAGACTGGCACTGTTCCTGCCTTCCATCTGCGCCCACTTGTTTCCCTGCTCTGCTTTTTCGTTATCGATATATTCCTGTAAACAAAAATACTGCGGGTGGGCACAAATTTTTATCGGCCATAGATTTCTGTTTGCTTCTGTGCGAAAGCTGGGGCCTCGTGATGCTGTACCTGTTGCAGCTTTTGCTCCGCTACCACGTTTCTCATAGAAAAAAAAGGCAGTTGGTTTAAAGAATCCTACCCAAAGTAGCCAAGTAGATGGAACTAAATGTGCCCCCCAGAGGCTAACAACTCACTACTCTGAAAAATATACGAAATATTCTGGCAGAATATGGGTTTTTTACCAGCAAGAAAGTTCTTTGCTCCAGGTTCGCAGGAAACAAGTGCTGCATCCGAGATGTCGCAGGCCGCTTCAATCTCAGCGAGGGCGGCTTCCATAATATGAAGGAGCGGGTGGTCAACTATCTGCTGGCCATCGCCCCAAGTGTTATAAAGTTTCCGGCGGACTTGGACAGCCTTGCTTCAGACTTCGAAGAGGTATGCACATTTCTTTTAGATCAGAGCAGAAAAAAGAGGCCACCTCTCAGAACAGTGCCGTGTTTATTTCTTCCCTTGAAATATGTGATTCCGTAGACGGACTCTTCGAAACGACCGGTCACGGCGAATGAAAACACAACTTGTTTCAGCAATGTTAAACACCGACGGCCAGTTTGCGCTTCGCCTTCCCCCTCTCCCTCCTTCTAGCCTTTTGCTTCCCCTCGCTCGAAGGCTTGGAGAGGAGGGAAGCGTTGCGGAATCTCGAGTTTGGTCGTCCACCTTTAAGCACTTTCTAGGTAATTCAGTGCCTTATTTCATGCCACATCATATTTGACAAAGAAATCTACTGGGCAGCATTGTGCTGTCACTGCCTATACAAATAACCAAAAAAACAATGTCAGGTATAGTTGGGCAAGTTAAGAACACAATATCTGCTCTGCCCGCAGGCATGTTGCACTTGCTTTGATAAAATAGTGACTTCTTCTCCGTGACATTAACCACTGGCTTTAATGGGGGAGGGGGAGGAGGAGGAGGAGGAGGGAGGGAGGGAGGGGAGGAGGGAGGAGGAGGAGGAGGAGGAGGAGGAGGGAGGGAGGGAGGGAGGGAGGGAGGGAGGGAGGGAGGGAAGCTGGCCTCTGATTGAGTGAGATAATGTGGAAAGGCTACCAAGATGCTGGCACGACTCCGGACCTGCTACCTTCCGTTGTTGAAGTGTACGGCAAGACGCAATTATAATCTCGTCCGACAACCTGTTCATCGTGGTTGTCTGGTACAAAGAGACAGTCATTGCGAGCAATCTCAACGAGCTGAGAAAGATGTGATGTTTCAAAGATTAATAGGAAGTGCATTGATAGTATCACTTTAGATCACATTGTACATACGAGGCGAAGCCGTAACGTCCGAAAATGGACAACTTCGTATACTCGGGGTGCAACTAGCGAGCTGTAACAGCCTGCGAACGTGGATCAGACGACTCGGACAACAATGCAGCCCACTACTACATGCTATACGACGAATGTCTAACAAATACGGGGGTGCGCGACAAAAGGCCTGTCAGACATTAGCCCGGGCAGGCGCATTCGGCAAACTTCTGTATGGATTTCCAATTTACGTCCTTTCGAAGAAACATATGGAGGATGTGGAGCTACCGCATCGTGAGACTCTCCGCACCATCACTGTGCTTCCTAAACATACACGAATAGACCGGCTCATCGAATTAGTGGCTCTACCGCCTATAAGGGCAACATACACTGATGCTCAACAAGCCCTTACAGATAGACTCGAAAACACGGTGCAACGGCGCAGCACTTTAGCGTGGGACCAACTGAGTCACATACCGTAGACAACCGGGCCCCCAGTCTGAGTCCCCCATGGGACAGTCCGGTTATTCAAATGAGACAACAGGCAATACCGTCCCGAGAACAAGGGGCCCTTCAACTTCGTATTGCCAATCAGCACCAACAGTTTGAACAAGATCACATGGTCATCTACACAGACACCAGTTTTAATGACGGCAAGGGGGGCATGGCCTGGTACTACCACACACGACCGGAACTAAATGGCACCCATAGCTGTCACCTTCTCTATGGGGACGCCCGGCAGGCTGAACTCGTGGCAATATGGGGAGCCCTTTCCTCAATCCCCGGCCCCCTGCCACAACACGACTCCTTAAGAATACTAACGGACGCCAGGGAAGCGCTTGAAGAAATTGAGAAGATTAACACGAATGACGCCACTGCTCAGGCCATAAGGAAACGAGTGCACAACTTAAAAGAAGTGGGCCTTGACCTACGTCTTCAGTGGACACCAGCACACACTGGATTGACAGGAGGGAAAGCAGTGGCACATAACACAGCCACGGCAGCCCGAAGGAGTATTGACTCAGTCGCCCCTTACCCTCCTCTCAACCCACCACTTAATCCCTACGCATGGATCACACACTCATCGAGAACGTCATATCGATGGTACCTCTCCTTTATCAGAACCAAACACCGCAGGGAACGTAAACAATTTCTTACAACAATAAAGCGCCGTTCACACATATGCAACCGAGTAAGACCGAGAGAGACCAGACCGGTTTTTAAGCCTCTTGCGACGTTTTAGGATCGAATGCGCTGCAGCAGAGCTGGTTCCAAGACATCGTAAGAGGCTTAAAAACCGGTCTTGTCTCTCTCGGTCGTACTCGGTTGCAAGAGTGTGAACGGGCCCTAACACCTCCGCCCCAATTCGATCCGCAACTACGACTCCCGCGCGCCCAAGAAGTATTCTTAAACAAAGTATTCACAGATGCAGCCTTCACACCGCATATCATCAGGAAATGGTACCCCCCAGCCGCGGACACACCAGTTCGCTGCAGTCACTGCGGATCGGAGTGCAGAGCTAATCTCCTGCACCTTATCTGGGACTGCCCACGCTTCTCCACCGGCAGGACAGATATTCAGGATATACCACAGTCGATCATGACACATTACTTGCACACCTCCGAACATACCCCCTAGCCAAAACACGCTAGCCCAATATGGTAGTAAGAGTGGTGGCCTTGCGAGAGAAGTGTGGGGTGACTCCCAGTACTTGACCGGCAGATTCTCATACCGGCAGCAAGATCGAGAAGCAGAACGACCGCCAAGATGCCTTCTGCACCCCAGAGAGATTGTCAAGCGTGCGCAACTCCTCGCAGATACCTTCTATCCCCCTCCTCAAACCCTAATCCCCACACCACGGCTTTAGCCATGGTGTTAAAAAGTTTCATTTCTAGTACAGCGGGCCCTTTTAAGCATCACCCCTTGAGCCCCGATGTTCTGGTCATCTCAATAGCCACCTGCGTATGTCAAGCAAGGAGTTTCGGGTATTGTCTACGAGTACACATGTTGCCTCCGCAGGTCAAGGCCCTATTCGGAGGCTTTACACCATCCGTAGGACATGGAAAAAGAGGAGAAAGTTTAGCCATCCCCTTCCCATGTGGTCCAATAAAGAAATAAATAGGAATTTTCAATTTTTTTTATAGAATTCCCCTTCCCGATCAACGTCTTCAAATTAACGAATGCCAGCTTGCAACACAAGGTGTCGAGAAAGTGCACTGCCCATATAGAAGCATCAAGAATGAACAGTCCGATCATCGCTGGAGCTTCTCTTTCACATTGTTTCTTTAGCATCAGTGCATTTGTGTGAATGGTTGAATGCTTGGATAATTTATAGTGGATGGAAGAGCGAACACATCATCAATGAGCCGCTTGCGCTGATATACTCTATCTCTCAGTAGCTACTGTTTTATGTTCTCTGAAAAAAGTAAGGTGCAGTGTATGCCACGGTTTCAGTAATATTTTATTATGATAAAGAAATTTAATTGACCAAATCTTGAGTTTCTGGCAGACGCTCTTCTTCAAGTAATGGACACAAGTCAAAAAGGAACTAGGAGCTATGTAGATCGTTTGAAAAAAAGGTGAAGCTGTTAGAAGACACAGCACATCTTCTTTTGTTGTGAAATATGTGCACCCTTTGTTTCTGTTTTCTGTTTTTTTTTTCTTTTCAGCGTAAGTGTTGGTTCATAACAACTAGTGCTCTCTTATTTTTCCTGCAAGGTTTCTGGAATCCCCGGCGTCATCGGATGCATCGACGGAACCTACATCAATTTCCGTTGTCCAGACGAGAAGATCCCCGCAACGTATGTGAACCGGCACGAGGCCCTGTCATTAACCTTGCAAGGGGTATGTGATGACAAGCGCCGGTTCATCGATGCTTTTACTGGGGTTTCCAGTCGGATCCATGACGCCAGGGTTTTTGACCTGTCAGACCTCTCCGAAAGGCTTCCCACTCTGTGTAGGAGAGGGAAGTTCCACATTCTAGGAGATGCAGCATACCCCAGCAGGGAGTACCTAGTGACGCCTTTTAAGGACTACGGCAAGATGACCCGTGAACAGAGAGATTTTAACAGAGACTTCTCTGCCACACGGGTGACAATAGAAAACTCCTTTCAGGTACTGAAGCGCCGCTTCATGCAGCTGTCCTACCTTGAGTTTGCGGAGGTTGACACAGCTAGTAAATTTATTATGTCGTGCTGTGTGCTACATAACCTCTGCATTCAGTCAGGAGATATTGAAATTGAAGGCGTAGAAGCCACAAGTGATCGTCTGCCAGATGACGATGACACAATTGAGGAGACACGCCCTGTTCTACGAAGCAGAGGAATTGCGAAACGAGAGAGACTTTGTGATTATGTGAATCGGCCTTGATCATTGCACAAAATAATGTTCTGCATCAAGTATTGTTTTACAGTCATGTCTCATTAATACGGACCCCATTAATATGAACACCCCACAATATGGATGAAATTTTTAGGAACCGTTAATGTAGAAACCTGCAGTCCGGGCTATATACAAGCTTTTTTTTTTCGTTACTATAAATGTAAATCCTCGCACAAAAAAAAAAATTCAATTAGTGATCCGTAGAGGCCAGAGCGTGTACCGGGAATTCACTATTGTCCCTTGTCCGTCTCGAGATAAGACCTGCACACCTAAAGTGTAGTAGGGTTTTTCGGGCTTTCAAGTCAAAAGTTAATTAGGTATGTGCAATTCAAAAGTAGCAGACACGCTTCACTTTCTAGGCATGAAAGTAAGATTCAGTTTAAGTATAAGTACAAGCCCACATTTCCTCATTTCATGGCTAAATAACCTGCATTTCCTTTTCGCTACGATTCTTATCTATGATCTTGTTTTATTTCCTTGACCTTTTATTATTGACGATTTTTCCTGGGAATGCAGGCATCCATGTTAACAAGACATGACTGTATGAGCCTGTAACATTTGCTTAAGTAAAAACTGGAAGCAACTGGAAGAGCATTTTTGTAATCCAGAAGCCCGAAGCGAGAAATGCCAAAGTTGACCTATTTTTGTTTTCTCGGTTATGTTAACTGTGTGTATTTGACTGGCGGCATCCTTTTGGTTCCGTTGGTCCATTTCAGGTGTGCCTTTCATTTCTTTTGAATAGATATTTTGCAGCAGTAACAAATATTCTTATTTTTGTTGTAGCTAGCCAGGTGCATTGGCTGTCATTGACTTGAATGCCTGTTACCCTTCCTATTTTCATGTGCATTGTAGCTACCTCAATATATTGGCTGCTTGTGTTTTGAATTCCTGTTTTTGTGACTATTCTCGTGTTGTAATCCTTTTGCAAGTAGTAAATAACTATTATTGGAAACACGTGGTTTGCCTATTGCCTTCTATTTTATAGAAACAAGCTACAATATTGAAGGAGTCATGGGAGGGACAATACAACTGATGGGTTGCACTCTTATATTGCTTTGGGGAGCACTTGAATAAAAGAAGCCAATAAATAGAAGGATGCACTGTGATTTTTTTTATTATTCACATAGGGGCCAGTGATAGAAATACATAAAAGTTACAGCAGCGAACCATTTTGCTGCAGTGCGTCCCTGACTTGTTTCAGCAGCTCCATGTGCTGCTTGTGCACTTCCAAGTGCTCCTTGTGCCTTCTTTCTCTGTTCTTCTCCTTCTCCTCGTGGAGCTCTTTCATCTGTGAGAAAAACTCTGCCATTTGTTGCTGCCTTGTGGTAGTGCTGCTCACACGGTTAGCCCGCCGCCTTCTCCTCCGTGCCTCTGCAGAGGTCTCGGCACGCTGCTGATCTGGAGGGGATGTTGGCGACATCTGCTCCACCACTGCTGGTGAGCCTGTGGGGCTGTCAGTTTCTGCGACTGCAGCGGTGCGACCAGTTTCCTTATATATGACTGAGCTTACACCACGCCTCACCTCAGGTTCCAGGCTGTCGTCCATACTTCTGATTCTCGAAAACTCTTCCTCAAACTCAACGGTGCAGCGTGAACTTCCTGATGTTCTGTTCACTTTTTGAGAGTTTTTCTTGCGCTTCAAAAGCGTCTTAAATCTGTTGTCGCACTGTAGTGCGGTCCGCGATATGCCCAAAACTGTTTGCAGGTCAAGGGCGATTTGTTCAAACATTGCCTTCTTTGTTTTAAACCTCTTCATTGGCCCTATCTCAGGATAATATTTTGAGTAGTAGTCAAGGAGCAGCTTCGACTCCCCTGGAGTCCACTCTGCTGCAAAAGAAAAGTTAAGTAAAACTTCTGTGTCGCAACACATAATGTGGCCACATACCTCCTTGCATTTTTGTAGGGTTTTCTTGCGACAGGTTCTCGGCTCTGTGGGTCTGCCAAGCAGTCTGCATCGGCAATTAAACGCAGGGTGAATTTATAACACTTTTGTCGACAGCTTTTGTGTAGCTACTAAACAGGTACATGAAGATGCAGAGATATGGTGGTCTAAAGCACATTCTGCATGTGTACCATTCTGGTAGGAGCTAAAATGCAAGAGCCTAGTAAGCAAACAAAAAACCGCGTTAATCTATCTCGCTTTACAAAGAGGAGAAATTGTATGTCTGGCACCTGGGTAGATAAACTGCCCTCAAGCAAAAGTACTATGTTCAGATTCAGTATTGCATAACATGCGTTATGAGAAGCGTCAATGAGTTGCTACTTCACAGGAGCGGCATGAGCATGTGCACTAGACGGGTGGGACACTTCAGCAAGGAAAATTTAAAGGATACCTAATAAACAAGCTGATTGTTGTTCACCTTTACAGGAAAACCAATTTGGGACAATACACAAAGATGGACTGTTTCCTCAGTGTCCGGTATTTTGTAAAGATGAAAGAAAAAATTACATGCCAGCTTACCGTCTTCGGTATCGTTCAGCATCGCGTAAAGCAATCCCTGGGGCGATGCGGAGGCAGCCATCCCGGACAAGACAAACGAGGGAATGAAACCGGCAGATCGGGAGGTTCCGTTTCAACGCTGGTTCAGGGATCCGGGAGAGCAATTCCCATCGCGCATACCATAGATATCACGCTACGGTTATTGTCAATATCATCGCATATGTACAACAAAACGCCTTCTTCTGTATCTTATGTGTTTCTTCTACGCTTTTGATGGAATCTCGGAGGTAACAAATACATGCTTTAATTAACCGCCTAAAGCACAATTTGTTAGTCACATCTCTCGCTAGATGGCGCGCGCCGCCGCCCGACTCGCGGCGGATTTTGTTCAATGGTCCACCCGTTTATGTTTTGCCCTTGAAGTGACCGCGCCAAGCGCGTTGCACGGCGGAATGCTTCGTGTTCACTTGGTAGTGCGTCATGCGCTGCACCCGCGCGGTGGCGCGGCCTTGGGGGCAGCATTTTCTCGGTGCTGCGTGCGCCCCAATTGAATGTGACATTAGACAGAGCGCCTCCATCGAAAAGCCACAAAGGAAGAAGACAATCGGGGCCAAACACCCCCCCCCCTTTTTTTTTCTTCCCCGCCCTAAAAAAAGGAAAAAAAAAGCTTTTTGGACGACCCCGGTCACCCAAGCGATGACCTTGGAAGGGTATGCGATTGTAGCACGTTTGTCCCGCGGCACGGTCCGTGTCTCCCAAGTACCAAGCCTTCGAGACGGAGAGGGGCCCGCAGACTGGGGGTGCCCCCAACAAAGGCACACTACTTGGGCGTGGGGCGTGTTCTCTTCTTTTTTTTTTTTGTTTTTTTTTTCAGCTTGGGGAAAAGGGCTAAAAGCTATTTTCGTTTCTTTCTCACTTTATTTTCTTCTTGTGGGTGCGTGTCGGTTCATAGAACAACTTCTTCCAGCATAAAAATAAAAAAAAACGCACGAGAAGATTGAGTATAAGAAAATTAGTCGACAACTTGGACTCCGTTCTCTCATTCTTGCGGAGAAATCCCTTTTGTAGGAATACACTATTGCTTCGCCGAAAGTCACAAGTTGCAAATGTTCTACAACGCGCGCTCTAACACATCGCTTGCCTAAACAGCCGCAGTCGTCATATGAGTTCCCCATTAGAGGGGCAGACTCTCGTGTTAGTCGTTGATGACAACGTCCATTGGAGACGCCCTCGTTAGGAAAAATCTTTTTACTTGTGAAGTTCACAATCTGCGCCCGTCCGGCCAAATTGGGCAAGTTGGGGTACGCTCACTGCAGACGCACAACAAAAGGGGGCCCTCTCGCAGGTGCCCCTATCTGCAGATCTCACCTCTCCCTGAACTGGTCACTTCGGCGAGGGCAGGTGATCAGAGAATGTTTAGACTTGGGATAAACTGTTCCAAGGTCCCACACAAGGACGGCCCTAGAAATACTTGAAACGGTACTAGAAACGGTGCGATCGATGCTGCATAGCATTTTTTTTGTAGACATTAAAAAAAAGTATTTGTCTTCACTTCCCACTGCACCTTTTAGCACGGAAGTTCCTCTTGGGTTATGATGTCTTTACTTTCTTAAAAAAATATATATAGTTATTTAAATTACCGAATTACAAAAACGTCGATATTGCATAATTGCTTTCAGTACTTGCATTGATTTTTGCTCGCATAGTGAGTAAGATCAGTTAAAAACATACCCGAAACGAAAAGGTGGTGTGGGTATTTTCTGAGGTGTTACGTTCTTAGGGGATCCGGACGTTTCGGTGTAGGACGTTTCGGTGCGGCCTTTTTGGTGCACGGACATTTCAGTGCACGATCAATCAAAATCTCGAAATTGTTTTTTTTTTAAGGAAATAAGCATTATTTTAGGGAGAAGTGATTTTTTCGCATTTTATAAACTTGTAGGCTTGGTCATTTTTTTACGGTCACTCACTCATATATGATATAAGTGACTGCATCACGATCATCTGGTCAGCGCTCTATCCTGTCTCCCTTGTCTATCCTTCCTTGCCGTTTTGCGCTGTTAATTCAACATAATGATATAAGTGACTTTGTTAGGCGCAGCACCATCCTGCGGGAGGACTGGATACGTTGGACGTTATATTTATTTCACTGGTGTCTCTTTTTCAACGTAACAAGACGCATCACATAGTATTTACGCGTTGGGTCGATACAGGCGTTCTCGGCGCCTTCTGTAAAGGTGTCGGCTTTATTATTTGTAATGTGTGTAGGAAAGGCTCCAACAGCAAGAAAGTTCCACACCGAAAAGTCCACACCGAAACATCCTACACCGAAAAGTCCTAGACCCCTTTCTTAGCAGTTTAACTTTTAGGTAGTGCTATTTTCATGCGTGTGTACTCGTTGTTTTGAGCTGCAGGGCATTTTAAAGTGGAAATCAAGAAGAAAATAAAACAGCATGATCCCCTTAGCTTTTCTAGACCAGATTAGCAGCACCCTCTGGCAACAATGTGCCTTTGGCGGTTCCATCCACTGTCGGGCGTGAGAGACGGAGCTTGCGTACTCTTTCGGGAGCTGAAACAAAATATCTTGCGACACAAACCAAGTGTTCTAACAAAAAAAAAAAAAAAAGCTTTATTTGAACGATTTATGTATGAGTTGTTGATTCAGGCCAGGATTCCAGATCAAAATATTCAACGAACAAACAAAACATAATTTCCAAGGAGTTAGAACGTCTAATAATGGACATTTTGACTCGAAGGACATTTCGAATCGCTATGGCTAGAGTGTCCCCCAGGTCACGTGGCACCCACAATAAAAATATGCTCTGATATTCCGATAGCGGCATTCTATAAAAGCACTAAACATGCGACAAAAAAAAATCCATCATACGAAGTGAGCGAAGAGTTAGCTAAAACTGGATAGCAAGGTTAGTGGCATTGAAACGTACGAAAACAAACAAACATGAAATAAGAAAAATTATCTTTATTTGTTGTTTTTGTCTGCAAGTATTTACAAATCTGTCTTTTTAAACACGGGAATATTGCTAACATCTGAGAAAACCTCAGCCTCTGATAGCCAGGTCAGTGAACCTAGCGACATTGGAGTTTTTCCAATAAGTATAACCAATGACACCCACGCGGACCGTCATAACAACAAATCAAGGAAACAAAACATAGCCAAGCCATGTAAAAAAAAAAAAAATATATATATATATATATATATATATATATATTGACACACAGTTGTAATGTTTTTTAGATATTTTTCGTTCGCTTTGCACGATATTTTTTTTAATTTTCTTTGGTGGTTGAGCTTTTAGCTGCTTCGTGGAAAGCCGTGATTGGGATATTACCTTTTTTTTCTGGTAGGTGTCACGTGACCTATACTTCGATCACGGTATTCTACGAAAGCACTGGATGTCCTCGTCCCCTCCTCGTCAAAAACGTCGCCTTCTCCCTGGCCTAGCTAGCGTTAGCGTCCCTCATGCTGCCGAAAGGCTAAAAATAGCCAGCCCCGGGATAGGACAACAAACAAACAAACAGCGTGCGGATTACAGCCCCTCAAATATGGTGATCGAGCATGCGCAGAAGCTTACTGAAAAAGGAGGATTCCAAACGCTACAACAAATATAACATATTAAAAAAAAAAAAGATTCGAAGATTGCGGGAGCGGAGTCCAAAATCATTTTTCTCGGATGTGTCGCCGCATCCTGCTTTCTTCTTTTTTTTTTCTTCTCGGGTACTAGTTTTTTTATTCGGCTCACTCAATGAGTGCGGCGAAGGGGTCTAGGAAAACTCGCCACAAGCCCGGTCGTCACAGGCCAGCTGGTCATAGGTGAACTCGTAAAAACGTAAAAACGAAACATGAGTAAACAATAACAGCCAAGGCAGGGGGTAAAGGTGGGTGAGGAGGAGTGGCAAATCCCGTGCGCCGACATCCGGGGTCCCGAGTAAAAGATCGCGAAAGAGAGCGACAGAACACGAAAGAAAGAAACCAATGTTGCCAGCTGAAGGACGACAGTCGCAATGGTAATCGCGAAGACTCAAAACTCTCAGCAATATAAACAGTGATAATTTAATGTCTTAAACTAAATTCTGAGCTATTCTAACGCTTATAAAAAGCAACAAACTCATTACGCTGCATTAACTTCCCTTCGGTCGAAATCTCGGAAATCTGGTGGTCGCGTGGTTTCGTATTCCTCGGCCGTGCCCACTCGCGCCCCACCCACCCCCGCCCGCGAAGCCGGTTATCTGGTTTAGTTTAGCGTTGACGCGAGGCCGTACATACATCTGCGCGCTATGCAAAAGAAAGCTTCGAAAGGAACGCGAATATCTTTCCACCTGGTAAGTTCGTGGATTGTTGGAAGTCTCGTGAAACTGCTCTGACTATATAAATTATATTCGTGAAATCGAAGGCAGTTGGTAACCATGTGTGGGACCCCGAAGGTCTGCCTGCATGCTCCGCCACTTGCGGCTGCCTGAATGCATGGGGAAATGGCGGACCTTTGCCTCCTGGATTTAGTATGCATGATCTCTATGGGCCAGGGGGAGCACGGCGTCAGTGCACGAAGCCCGAGAAGCCCGGGCAATCGGCGCCTCGGAGTCGCGTCCAGCCGGCGCGCCGGCAACCCGGCCGTGGAAATGTGGGGCAGGCGCCGCGACGTTGCGGCGGTTGCGGCATCGCCCGTCGCCGTCATCTACTCTCAGTGTAAGAAGGCACACGGCGAATTCTACGAATCCCGATGAGCCAGTAAATTCGTCGGAGTGAGACACGTGACAGCGTCTCACAGGTATTGTGACCACCCGTCCCGCATTGAGGGCCTCGTGTCCCGCGTCCCGCAAGAAATACCGAAATTTTCAAAATGTCCTGCATTTTCACATTGTCGTGACATTCACTACGCAAATTATGGCGCTTCCTGAACAAAGTGGCACGGCGAAGCGCGGAGGTCGCTGGTAAGCGATTGAATCTCGATGGTATGCCATTTTCTATCCAGGCACTGCGAGATAGCGACCGTCGTTCTTGCAGGAGACCGACGAACATGCGCCGCTGAGCTTCTCCCCTTGATGGCAAAATATTTCAGGCGAAAATTGATCACTTGAAAAATTAACAATTGTAATCATTTGCAAATCATGCTGTGTCATGCGAGAGGGTTGTTGCAGAAAGCTTTTCTTAATGAAGTCGGCCACACAAGGCAAAAAGCCTGCAACTCACAAAAGTCGAAAAAAAAAAACAACGTAAGATCTTTAGTAGATTGTTGGGCTAGTTGGTTTTGGAACTTGGAATACATTTTAGCGCTCAAAAACAAGGACAAAAAGACGAGAATCAGACACCGAAGTGCGCTACTAACAACTGATTTTATTTCATGAAACGATACTACTTATGTACCATCCGAGTTTCTGATATCGCCCCATCACTAGCCCTCAAAAACTCATGCCACCATGTGATGTCAGAAGGCCTGGGCACACAGTATAGGTGGTTGTTGGCAGCTGGCTTCCCGAAGAATGTAGTGGTGTCAGTTGCAGAGATTGTATTAAAAAGATTGCGTAGTGAAGATTGCCCTCGCCCAACGGTTCTCAGAGATAAACAAAAGGTCGCGGTGATATCGCACATTCACAAAACGGCGCATGGCCTGAAAAAGGTGGCCAATAGATCGAACGTAAAAGTTGTGTTTTCCGCACCAAATAAACTGAGTAAATTATGTAGGATGACAGATCCTTTTCGTAAGGCTCCTTCCGGCTGTGCGGTGAAACACAGGAATCCCTTCGTTGACTATGCGGAGGAAGTAGTGTATCAGATCCCCCTATCATGCGGAAACAAGTATAAAGGTCAGACCGGTAGGTGTGTTAAACATAGGCTAAGGAAACACAAGCTTAAAGTAGGAAATTATCGGGACGGTCATCTGTCTGATCATTGTCAAAGCTGCAAGTGTGTGCCGTTGTTTTCCGAGTGCAAGATTCTGGCGAGGCACAAGGAAAAAATGGTGAAGGGGATAGTCGAGGCAGATGAGATTAGAAGGGTGGGGCAGCATTTGTCAACGTGGCCTCAATTGATCTACTTGACAAGGAACGGGCGTTCCTAAATGTCGAGGCCTGGCATCGGGTTGGATGGTGATGGGGCGATATCAGAAACTCGGATGGTATATAAGTGTCGTTTCATGTAATAAAATCAGTTGTTAGTAGCGCACTATGGTGTCTGATTCTCGTATTTTTGTCCTTGATTTCGAGCGCTAAAGTGTATTCCAAGTAAGATCCTCATTTTGCGTAGAGTAAATATTTACAGTAAGCAAGAAGCCGAAAAATATTTAATGTGTCTTATTTCCTTTTGATGCATTGGGGTCTGCTGCAGTCGATTTTTATGTTTTCAACTTAGGCACCGTAAATAAAACATTTAACAGTATAATTGAGCAAAAAAAGATCTCGCTGTGAGTGAAAATTATTTTAGACTAATTACCGCATCACACTTTTCAGGTGTACAACATGCTTTCGAATAGCACATGATTTCGGGGTGTGCGTGTTGATGAATTTCCATTTAAAGGGGCCATGAAATGATTTTCATACTTCTTCCTCCTTAGCTTTAATCCTCAACTGAAAGGCGAGTTGAGAAATCACATTGTCGTGACATGCTTGGGCACCGGTGCGATAAATCCAAGCTTCCACCGTGCTTTCTATGCACACCAGGCACGTAGCCAGGGGGGGGGTGGAGGCATGCCGCGCCCCCCCCCCCCCCCGAAATCTTCCAGTTTGCTGGGGCCTCCTCTCCCCCTCCTCCTCATACAGCATTTTGTCATGGGCGGGCTCCCCCGAAACAAAATCCTGGCTACATGCCTGAAGCAAACCATAGAACTTGTCATTCGCAAGAAACGATAAGTCAGGGCACTCCTTGGCCACGAATCCAAATATTCGTCGACGGATATTGGTGCTGACGAGCACATACGTTCGAGTGACGCAGTTCTCGTGTCCAATGGGTGAGCTGGGGTCGGCTGACGTCATTTTTGGCACCACTGACGTGCTTTGGGTACCGCGGATGTGTCATAGTGAAAACGCGGAGAGCTTTCGAAGGAAAGGAGGTACGAAATAGACCGCTATATTTTTAGATGTTCGTACCGAAAAGCTGGTTTTTGACTTTCTCCCTCTTTGATTTGGCCCACTAAACGATACGCGATTAGTAAAGTCCCCATTTAAAATCATTTATCCCAGCCCAAAACTCGTATCATGGCCCCATTAATACTTTTTCCCTTCAGTCGTGAAATTACCGTCCTTCTCTTACACCCCCCCCCCCCGGTCAGGTTGTCCCGCATTTCACCAGCAGGAAGGTGGTCACCCTACTCACAGGCGTCCATAGATCTAGATGCCACCTGTCTCTATACGACGCTCTAATTGGCCGACTGAGTCGTAGCTTCCACAGTTTGCTAAGTCATACTTAAACGGGCTTATTGGTGTGCCCATAGGCAAACAGCAATGCAGTTTGGTATACAGGGGCCTTAGTTTGGCACTACACGTCGCGCCATCTAGCGACTGCAAAATAAAACAAATTGGGTAGGCCACGGCGACCCGGGTCGCGGGGACTGCGGGCGGGCGTATTTAGAAACCACGTGTGAACGTGGCCTTTCGGATCGGCGTGAGCCTTTTGGAACCGTTTTTCATAAAAGTAAGTCTCAACTTCACGTCTATATGACCTCACCGAGTTCATGTGACATCTCGCCTACTCCTAGAGTTTCCCCAAAAATAAACGTCACTACTGCTGCGTGAAAGACTGCCACAGTCGCGAAGGTGACTCAAGCGTCAAACTTCACCGCTTCCTTCGAGATCTTGGGAAGCAACACGGCGACAGAAGTGGATTACTGCAGTGCGACGCATCAAGTAACTGAATTTTACAGAAACTGTTGGGGGAGAAGTGAACGAAATTATATCTGCAGGCTTGGAAAGTGGTTGGACGAACTCGTTTGTAGACTACTCCGCAAAATAACATGTTTAAACAAGTTTTATTACGAGTCGCTTTGACAGCCACATAGGGAATACGATAGGAACAATCGGGCTGATTGTTGCTTCGCTGTGACGTCGAGAATCGGGCGATCAGGTCTTCAAGCGAAAGGCCCGTCGGCCCGTTCCGGCACTCCTAATGCCGTTAGGTACACGTGGTCGCAACCAAAACCTTCCGAACCTGCGAGTTTTCAAATAGTGGACTTTCGTAGCACAAAGTTTTGTTTGTTTCAGCAACCAAATTTAATGCTGAGTCTGGTAACAAATGTGACGGCGTGTAGAAAGCAGGATGCTAAAGTTTTTCTTTGGTAAAAGCTCGTGCGAAGCGTAAATATCCTTCTTACATGTACGTATACTTTGTTGCCTGTCGCCTTTTTACACCAGGCTTTGCAATGTGCGTACGGTTCTGTAGCATGCAGAGTTTGGTTCTAATTACCCAAATTTTATTGTAGCGTGGGGCGTCGGGAGAAGAAGAGGACGGCCGAGCGAGGCGCGAGCGGGGGCCAGCCGGCGAAGAAAGAGAAAGAGCGTGCTGCACGAGGCTGGGGCCGGGCAGGAACGATAGATCGGTTCTGGCTGGTCTGGCCCATGGCGAACCCCGGAGAATTCAACCAGCGAGGTTCGGATCAGGACCGGCGGAAGCGGCGAACCCTGACCATACCGGCCTAGTCCATGACGATCCCGGAGTGGTTCCGCAGCGAGACTCTGGCTGTGATAGCCCGGCACAGCTAGCCTACGCAGCACTGGCGTGGGGAGGACGATCCGCAGGCCTCGACACGGGCTCCGACTGTCAGCTCTGAACGACGGGCGACAACTAGGGTCGGCGGGTCCGGACTGTCGGCTCTCGAAGACGGGCAACCGGGATGTACAACAAACCCATTCGTTGCCTTCTCGTTGTGTTGTGTCACTTCCTGGGAGACGGGCGAAGCACAGACAGATCGGGCGGCCACAAGTAGTGAAGACCACTCAAACTGGTGTCCAAATGACGACTCTAGAATATTCTCTAAACACTTGGACCTATCAAGGCTCCCGATGGCCTTAAAAACCGCATAAAAGAACCAGGGACATGGCACGCAGGGACGCAGGTGCACACGGGGACTGCTGAAATCGGGGTCGCCGCCGCTCGCAACGGCAGCAACGGGCAGATTGGCCGCCCCATTAACAGAGACGCCTCCGCTTGTGGCGCTGAATGCAGTACTCTCGTGGCGCCGCCTGGCCATTGCCGGCTGCCTATATCCTCTCTGGGTCTAGAACTCGTCACAAGACCAGTCGTCACAGGCCAATTGGTCATAGGTGAACTCATCTGGTAGGCCGATTCGTCACAGGCTATCTAGTACAAGGAATTCTTGTCATGCTGGAATACTAGTCACACAGAACACCCCGGAACACTCGTACTAAGACTTCATTTTTTAGACGATATGTGACGAGCGACTTCGGTTTCATATTAGTATAAGTCAATATCTGAAAGAGTGAGATCCACAATGTGAGTTGCAAGGGAAATAACTATAATAACATACATTCCTGGAAATCTTGCATCAACTTGAAATAAAGCAGTGAATTTATATACTGTGAAACAGAAACCACAGGCAAGGAGTGGAGGTTTGACAAGAAATCTCGTCGCATTAGCCCTTGAGTGACAAGTGTCTTTTAAGCTGCTCGCTTCTGCAACAGCTGTGTGTGTGTGCTCTTTATTCTTTAATAAAAAATTATTATATTAACAGTTTTTAATACTGACATGCCAAATCCTGAGGATGTTAGGCCTGACCGTACGACACATTAAAAGGCTAGTAAATCATGGAACGAAATCTGCCTTTATTGAACCTGTACAAATTATACAAATGTCTCGGATAGATAACTAGACCTTTCTTGCGATATTCCTAAGTGTGCTGATTGCAAAAACGACTTTGAATACCAAGAAGCACCCGGCACCAAGTAGAATTCGATGCAGAAAATCGCTTTATTCTCTAGGGTTGAAAAAAAGAAAAACGGTGAAAAATAGCTAAGGAAACAAGTAAAATATATAAAAAGAAATAAATTAGTCAACAGTGGTTTGTACAGCAGAAGTTTATAGACCTTTTCACCATCTGCCGCATGGGCGCTTCCATCTTGGAATGACGTGATGAGGCCGCCATTAGGTTGTTTCAACTCGACGCTCCACTCTTCCCTCCGCGCTACTCAGCGCCTTGGCGGATGCGTTGAATTTGTGTTTTTCGTCGCATTTCACCGAGTTTCCTACCTTACTCCGTAAAGTGTCATCCGATACTTATATTTACCACGTTATTACATTACATCATTGTGTGCACAACTTTTTTGTAACAGATTTTGACTATTTTTACCGTTGGCGTGCTGGCTATGTGTGAAGAGGCTGTGTGGGCACATGAATCAGCGTTAGTGCTCACGCATCATTGAGCACATATACTGACTCTAACGACAGACATGAGGGCGTTCAAAGGTCAATAACCTATGAGAACTAAGGTTTGCTACTAATAGTGGCGGAACATTCACAATAGGAAGCACAATGTAAGTATATAATGATCGCGCATTTGAGATTTCAGGGAGGTGACAAAATACTCAGTGTAAATAATCACATGTGTTTCCTGAAAGCATTGTGTTTTGAATTTATAACAAATCAAAGATGGTGAAACAGTGACTTTAAATTATATGGATGAACTCAAAAAAAAGTTTATTTTAATTTTTTTTATGCTAGAAATAATGGTACGTCAGTCAACATAACGGCCAAGTTATTCGTTTACAATATCACACTTACATCTGTTTGATGTTCTCAATCGTTTTTGCGATTTCAACATGCGCTTTGTCAGTTCATTTGTGAATTGCAAGAAACTGTATACCGTGCTTAATTAGTCCCATGTCTACAGTTTTTTAACTGCTTAAATGATTTTCTTCAGATAACCTGTTTAATTCAATTCATTCATTCCAACACAAAGGTTGAGACTCCCTGCGTAAGGAACTGTGGCAAACAGCTTGAGAATTCCTGGGGTCCGCAACATGTGACGCCGAAAGAATTCGTCTGCATGAACATGGCCTGAGTGCAGTGTTGACGGCGGCGAATAGGGATTTACTTTTAGTAGCTGGCAACGCCGAAATCTACAAAACGCATTGGTCCAAACCAGTAAAGAGCTTTCTACACAGGTTCATGGTGTTGTGCCTGGCGCTCAACTTCAGCCACACTTAACGGAGATAACTTCTTTGCACCCTTTAATTTCATCTGGCACAATTTGCGGAAGATGAATGTCAGGCTTCATTTAAGGGGCCTGTCACTTATCAACTTGAAGACGTCGAGCAAATGACCATATAACAAATAGTCTATTTCATAAGGCGAATATCTTGGAATCCTGTTAATGAGAACTTTGTTAAATAAATTTTCTAGTCGGCCTAGGTTGGTCTATTAAAATATTTCTAGGGAACCTAATTTATTTAAATGAAACAGGTCCAGAGAATAACACGTTTTTTTTTAAATATTCTGTACGTCATTATAGATTTTCCAGTCTGCGAAGTTCACAAAATGTTGGTGTACAAAACACAAACATGGAGCAGTAAACTTGTCACTTCATCTTTTTTCGTGATTCAGCACATTATTAATTATGTTGTGGACCTGCTTCTTCACTGAGCACTCATGCATTATGGTCTGTTGCAATAAAGAGTATTAAGGCTCATTCACACTGCCCCACACTGCTCCGGGACCTGTGTGCTTCATATTAAGCGAGACTACCAGTTCAAGGAGAAAGCCTGACACTCGACATTCGAGACACAAATGCACAAACCCAAACACGGATCCCCTTGCAGTTTTGAAGAGGAGGATGCTAAAAGGATTATCTTCCCTGCAGAAAACTGAAGTTGAATGTCGCCAAAACAGGACAAGCTCCCCCGCGAAGTCGTCCACTTTTTCCACCTTATAGAAGAGCGAACGCTAAAGAGGAGGCGAGTGAACTCTCTTGCCTTTCCAGAGTTCACTCCGCTAAAGTGAAAAGGGTGAAGGCTTTGCGGAAGGAGCTCGTCCCGTTTTCTCAACCTGGAAAACCTCGCCACTTGTCATTGCCTTCTGTTGAAACCTCGGTTGCTCTGGCTCTCGCCGGCGAACGATGACAGCATTCAGTGCCACTGACGCCTACAACGAACAGTGACGAGGGCTGCCGAAAGCCGGCGGAGAAAGCGAAACAAGGGCTACTCACGTGCTTCGGAAGTTTAACAGGCAGTCGCTCAAAGCTCGAGATATCCACAACTCGTTAGGGCTGAATGTTCGTTGACTTCACGCAGGGCCAAGTTCACGGATGCTTGGTACGAGACGACGAGGCGAACGAACCCGACGAGACCGCGGAAGTTTAGTTTTTGACTAAAGGATCGGATTGGATTGGCCAGAGAACAGAGAACTTCGCTCGGCTGGCTGTCACTACTGTCACATTTAAAATATCGACCGCTTTCGCTAGTTTAGGCTAGATGGCGCAAGCTACCCCCCATTAAAGGGGAGCGCGGTTAATATTTATTATGTTTACTCATTCATATCAATTTATTTTCCAAGCGGTTAATATTTCTTATGGTTAGCCATTCATGCCGATCTATTTAACCAATATGCACTGCAAAAACAAAAAATGCAGCCGCGTGCACAGCGTTTGCATATGAACTTTGTAATAGCTTGGTAATAGCCAACGAGGTAGAGGGGCTTAGAGCGATAAACCGGGGTTCCGGTCTGCACTCTTTGGTAATAGCAGAGACTCCTCTACTTCTTCAAGAAAGTTGCGGTCACACTCGCGTCTCGCGACAGTCACGCGTGCGACATGCGACAAGCGGACGGCGATCCTTTGATCACTGATCTCAATGACAATCGCTGGATCGCGCTTCCCGCTCCCGCGAGTGAAGCCACCGGACGGCCACATTGCTCGTAGAGGATTTGCGGTTATGCTAGCGTTACAGAGACTGGCAGCAGCGTGCCGAAGACACGTTTTCTACTCGTTCGTCGTCATTCGTCAAAGAAGATTTTTAAGACCTCGTGTAAGGCTGAGATTTACCGTTGAGAACACGCGAACATTTTTACGAAAGCGCAGTGCAGCAGGAAAAAGCCACAAAAATAAATACAGATTTTGTACTACTGATTTGATTGCCGTAAGCGTGTTAAGTGTTAACTTCCACTCTCATGGCTGCAGCGTGTAGAGAGGAACATCACTTTGGAAAGGAGCACTGCAATTCTGCATAGCTACAGCGGTGGTGCTATCTCCCACAAAGTAAAAATAAAATTGACAGCATCCTGCAATAATAAGCAAAACCTTCTAAAATTAAAAAAAAAAAATCGCGTACTCTTAATTTTGGGGCATCAAGCCAGCGAGCAGTTTGCCCCGGTAAATCGAATATCAGCCGCCAGCAGCGATATCGCCGCAGTCGTTTCCGGCTTTCCTAAGTGGTTTAGGCTGCATCCGAAAGCATACCACGTGGTGCTCAAGGAAGGAGCCCAACCAGTGGTACGACCAGCATAAAGGGCTCCTCAAGCGTTGCGATAACCCCTGGAGGCAGAATCACAGCGTATGACAGCCGCGGGGATCATCAGAAAGGTCGACTACCCGACGGTGATCGCACTTAAAGAAAATGGGAAAAGAGTGTTCCTAGACATAGGCGTAGACTTCGGGGGGCATCGGGGCTCGTGCCCCCCCTGGTAAGACCCGGGGGGAGGGCAAGAGCCCGCCCCCCTCGGGCCCGGGCGATGATCCTTACCGAGACGCTGTTTACGTGCCATGTAACGAGCGTCTAGTAGTGGCATGTAAACAAAATAACACCCACGTTGCCTTTATTGACAAAATACACGGGAAATGGAATCCCAGCGTGCTTTCGTTAGCTTCAATCTCCAGTTCTGGCGAAAGGTAACGCGCAGCACCCCCCCTCCCGGGAAAATGGAAAGTCTACGCCGCTGTTCCTAGATCCTAGCGACATTACCGAGTGGGTGATGCGCGAACATTATCAGCTTCCAAAAAGAGATGATATTGAAGCAGAACTTTCAGAAGCCTAGTGGTTCTCCTCCCTTGACGCTAACTCCGGCTTTTATCAGGTACCGATTGACGACGAAACTGTGAGAATCTCTGGGCTCGCCACTCCCTTTATGCGCCAGTGCATGCGACTGCCGTTTAAAATTGCATCGGCTCCGGAAGTATTTCAAAAAGCAATGTTTGAAATGCTGGAAGGTCAGCCTAGAGTCAGGATGTATTTTGACGATATACTTGTCTGGGGTACCAGAGGCCGAGCATAAGGAACGTTTCCGAGCTGTGTTAGAGAGAGCTACACGAGAAGGTATCACACTCAATTTATAAAAGTGCAAATCAGGATGCCAGGAAGTCACGTTCTTGGAAGATGTCATAAATCCGAATGGAATAAAGCCGAGCAAAGCCTAGTCCAGGGTCTCCACGACTTTCCGACCCCTGATTATAAGATAGAGGCACAGCGCTTGCCAAGGTATATTAACTGTTTCGTCAAGTACCTATTCAATTTGTCGTTAATAAATGAGCTACTACGTAGCTCACAAAATATGATAATGTGTTTGAGTGGACTGGCGCGTAAGGAACTGAGTGGGAGGTCTTGAAGACGCTCCGCCCCCACACCTGCGCTCTTCGATCCTGCGAGATCAGTAGAGTTTCCACCGATGCGTCACAATGTGGATTAGGGGCTGCATTAGTGTACTGCATGAGACTGGGTGGCGACCAGTTGCTTACGCATCGCGAGCCCTTTCAGACACCCAATCAAAATATTCGCCTAATTCAAAAGGAAACTGAGTCACTTACGGGCTAGAAAGATATTATAAATTTTGTGTATAGAACGAGAGTTTTGGTTGAAACTGACCAGAGAGCTCTCATCGCCACCAGAAGGTGGTATGCCACCTCGATTGCAAAGGTTTCTTTTACGACAAACGAGGTACGACTTTGAATTAAAGTTTGTTCCTGGAAAAGACCTATAGGTTCCCGATATCTTTGCAAGAGCGCTTTCGTAAAGTAAAAAGAAAGGCCATTCGGACTCGGACACTGAAATGCATGCCATAGGCATAGTGGTTCGATATAGTGTGGTCCGTCAAAAAACCAGAGAACGACTGCACTCTAAAAAAAGGGTATCACCTTACACCCTTTTGTCCCATATAATGCACCCCAAAACTTTAGTTCGACGCACATGCGCACTATAGTCGAACAGACGGCCCCAAATTTTACGAGGGGCTTGATAACGGTGCGATATAACTTATTAAATAGCTAAAGTACGCATCAAAGACCACAGAAAGAAAACGCTGAGGTTTTGCAGTAGGGCCAAAAAATCCCCGATTATTTTTTTTTGTAGTGAGTAACAGCGTACATTAACTATTTTAATAAGTTGTACCACACAGCTCTGAAGTCTCTCGTGAAAGTTAGTACCGTCAGATCCAGGGGTTTCCCCAGGAGTTGAAATCAGGGGTGTCTACATTTTTTGGGGGGGGGTTAAAGGGGGGGGGGGGCATTGCGAATATAGGAGTCGTTGTGAATTAAGGGAGTGCCTTCAGAAAAACGAGGGGGGGTCTACACCCCCCTAGGGGGTCTGGGAAATCCCTGGTCAGATCGACGTCAGTGCGCTGTTCGTCGAAGTGAAGTTTGGGGTGTAATATATGGGCCAAAGGGTGTAATAAAACACCCATTTTTTTAGAAGTGTAGTAGCCAAGACGAATGCTGCGTTTTGCTTCGCAAAACGTGCCTTACGGGAGCACTCATACGGGAACCATATTTTTCATTCAATTCACTGTCATGAGGATTACCAGTGTATATCGAGTACCGTTTTTCAAAGGCTAGCCGTTCTTATTGCGATTTTCGACCGATGAGCTTGATTCTTTTTGTCTAATGTAGCCCACCTGACAATACGTGAAATCTTCCATCCTCGGTCAGACGCAGAGAGTTCTGGAATGTGCCTCATTTTCGCACAAATTATGCAGTAACTGCAATCTATTGCACGCATAACCCGCCTACATTACTTAACAAGTTCACTATATCTGACCACACCGATATTCACCGTCTAACAACGTAGGATGTACGCGTTTGTTTTATTTTATAGACAAAGTGCATGCGTAGAGTAGTGTTTTTTTAACATGCCCTGTAAGTGTACGCGTTTCTTTATTCCTGACAAAGCGTAGTGTATAGTAGTTCTTGTTTTTACCATGCCATGTAAGTGCAGGGGCACCAGACCCGGACAAGCTTACCGTCATGGCAGCTTTTTGTCTGGTGCCCTTCAGCACTAACTATTTAGCCATTGAAATAAATTACTACTCTACTTACTTACTTCACTTCTCGCACGTGTCATCCACAGTGTTGAACATCAGAATCCAATACAGGGTATGTACCGGGTCTTTGAAAGAAGAGTTAACTGTATTTAGTTACAATTCTTTTTAAAGACATAAAAGTCGTCATTCCCTACACTTTGAGGAAATATATTCTCGAGAGACTTTTGAACGGACGCCTCGGAGTCGATAAGTGGAAACCAAGAGCAAGTAAGCGCATGTTTTGGTCTGGTATCAATGAAGACATCGTCTCTTGTTCAGATATACCGCATTAGTCAGCAATGCGCGTATAAGCCGTCAAGTGAGCCACATCTTATGCGACCTTTTCCAGACATCCCTTGGAATCAAATTCGGGCTGACTTTTTCGAATAGCTGGTAACTGGTTGCTCTTACCGCCTTGCCTATGACGCTTTCTCAAACTTTCCGGGAGTATAGAAAAGCTTTGTGGAGCAATGTCACCGACTGCGGTGGAGAGCTTAGCAGTATAGTTTTCAGACATGGAATACCGCTTGAAGGTGCTCAAATAAGGGGGCTACAATTATCAGAGCGCGAATTTCAGCAATTCGCTCTCAAATACGACTTTGTGCACATCACATCAAGCCGACATCGTACATGTGTTTCGCGCTTTATGTGGCTGGGGACGAGAGTCACACAAAGCAGGATCTGCCCAAGATCCTCTCGCTGAAAGGTCAAGTCGTGCGGATCCGGTAAGACTCAGGTCGAACGAAGCGTAGCGCCTTGTTCTTATCTGGTCAGTACCGAAGGTGGAAACAAAACCGGATAATCCTTCGTCCGACTCAGGAGGACTTTGTGCCGCCAGATAATCGCTCTGAAGCCCATAACACAGCGCAGACTTTAACTTTCCCTAACCCTGCACCTGGACATGAAAGAGCAGACGTTTAAATGCCTTCGCCGGGGGCGCCATTAGGAACAGACCCGTGACACAAGGCAGCCGTCTACATTTGTGGACATTCCTGTCCGACGGTCAACACGTGTGCAATAGCCACCCCAACGGCTGTGGTACGACGAACATCACAAACAACATTAATTTTGTGTATTTCTTCATCTCTTGAAAAGGAAGGAAGATGTAACGGTGTTGGCTAGTGCTCTGGTATCCTGCGGCAGCACCGGCAGCGCCACCGGGACGCCATAGGGTATCTAAAACAGATAAACTTTGATCCTTTTTCTTCGATCCAACTCCCTGGCTACTGTCATTATCCATATACAATCTCCTCCTTGCTGCCTACGCTAAAAAGGCTAGCTAGACAGGACGATCTTTGGCAAACCTTTTTGAATAGATTTAGACATATTTTATCAAGAGAAGTTATACATGTTTAATCAAATTTGAACAGCCACAAAAACCTCATTAAGCGCAGACGTTTTGAAAAGATAGTTACCGAAACGTCTATGCCTATACAAAGTTATTGGTGGTGCTTAAATTGCTCTCAACGTTTCCAAGTCTTTTTCAAAGGCGTTAATGTACCGCCCGTCTTTATTTGCAAAAAGAAAAACAGAACTAACACGAGCCCCAGTGATATTATCACGAGGTGATGACCAAAATGACAACAAAGAAACAGGAAGAAATAAAGGTTTAATGGGGCGAACCTGTGTCCAAAACAAAAGAATACTAACAGGCGTCGTATATCGAGCGTCAATATCGGCCTATTCGCCTCAAGATTCGATCGACACAGCTCATGCGGTGAAAAGCAGAACTACGCTTTGTTTTATACTTACTTGGAGCAAGACGAATGCTACTCAAGCGACGCCAAAGCTAAGGGAGGCGCCAATGCAGCCCTCAAATAATGGAATCAACTGCTATGAGCTCGTCCTCTATATACCCTTGCCCGTGCTCTGTGCCGTTATACTTCGTCTCACCTTAGCATGGACTACTGTTAGCCGTGCGTGCCAAAAGCCCGAGCTAGTTGCTTTGGTTGAAGCCTCGGCGACTGCACGAGCGCTCGTGCAGCGAGTGCTCCTTCATGGCAGTTGAAGCTAGCCGCTCGCGCTTGCACAGCCTTCGCAGTTAGTCCGTGCTAAGGTGAGATGAAGTATAGTGTAAAAGCTTTGTCTCTACCCGCACTGTGGACGAGATGGAGTCACCACGTGCCTCATAGAGAACCATGAATAAATAAAAGCACGCTTCCAAACAATTCAATCTAGGTCTCGAGGCCATCGCTGGCGAAGAACTGACTTTGTAGAGCCACGCGGAGCGGCTTTTGAACGACGCACGGGTTTGCGAACATTCGTACTATATATAATGTTCGGCCTTGGAACATTCTAAACAAGAAGCTTTTCGTGCGTTGTAGAAACTAGTATTACAACCCAATAATAAAAGTTGCTCGGCCTTCAGGAATCGAACCTGGGGCCTTCGCGCTGGTGCGTTGCCAGGCGGCCACGCACGCGGCAGTCCAGCAAGCAATATTTGTTTACTCAGTTTTATTAATTGTATTTCATACAGATAGATTCGACAGCTTTACCCTTGCGATCTCCATGGGTTGTCAACATCTCAATGCGCAGATTAAGCGCACGCAGCTTTAGTGATCTTTTAATTAAACAAATGGACATTTGGGAAAAACGACCCGCTAGGACTAATTGCTCTATATTGTTCGCTAAAATATCTTGGTGGCTATATAACAATTGAAACAATAGTATAAAATAAAGTTCACGCGCTGAATGGGCATCATGCGACGTCGGTCGCGGTTGGATCAATACTCCTGAGATAACGAGGACATTTCTGCGTTCCCTACCGGAAGACAAGAATGCGTCAGCGGTCGGCTCGGACTCTATATCGTCACCGATGAAAGCCGAGTTCCTGCCGATCGCGGAGGGAGCACTCACGTCCAATATGCGCAACGTTCCGGCAGGGGACATAGAAAGTCGAGCGCTATACGCCATCTAGGAAGTGTTGGCCGGACGCGGCGACGGCGGCGTGGTCTCTCTGCTGCCGGCGAAGATGCTCGAAGCCCTGAGGGCGGCGGCCACCGCCCTCAGCCTCGGGTAGGGACCCCGAGACGCGCAGACGCCGTCCCTGTCGTCCAGCTCCACGTCGTAGAGGGCGACGCAGGCGTTGGTGGAGCGGCGGACAATGGCGGACACCTGCGATCGTGCCGAACGAGGCAACGCTGAACATCCCGTATGGGTTCCACGGCGGCCATCTTGAATGGACCATTTTTCCAGTAAGCTTTCTAAATGCTAGAAATTCGGTTTGCTAGAAAAACCCAATTGAAAAGACATAAGTAAATACCGTTACCTTTTACTCGCTCAAAAGGTAATCAAGTACGTAACGTACTTGATTACTTTTTCAGCAGTAAAGGTACTGAATTAAAAGACTTCAGCTGAGAATTAACGATTTACCTTCTCGTTACTTTGGGTGCGTCGTTTTTCTGCAGCGCTAGCCGCCTTTCAATATTTTGTGTCGTGAATAATGCCTAGATTTATAATGCACTCACGGACATCGGTTCTTTGCTTTCTTGTGGGAGCTTTTTTTTTGTCAAGAAATTGACAGGCTGGGGCAAAAATCAGACAGGATAACTTGGGTTGTAGACGTTGCTCTTCAAAAGGAAACAAAAACACGTTATGATCGTTTCTTCCATCAAAAATTAAGCAACTCGCTACTTCGTTACCGGTAAAATGAACTAAGCAAAAACAACGGATTACGTACAAATTTAGTTTCTGCGCGTGCTTTCACCTGTTTCCCGCTGTGCCATTCTCGGAGGACACCGTCCCTCGCGACCAACATTGTCAACACCCACCTTTGCTCGTATTTTGTTTCGTTCTACGATTAGATTTAGCCCTAAATGTGTTTTATCAGCCGATTTTCGTAAAGTTCTGTAACGTTTGGTTGTAACAGCAGGCAGTAACACAGGATCCTGGGCTCAATCCCCACCCCTGCCCGCTTCGATCTGGATGAGCATCCTACCGGCGTGCGGTCGTGTACCTCTACTGCGTGGAGCACGTTAAAGACCCTATGCTAGTGGGTGTAGTGCACTGGCTAAATTGCTCATCTACAGCGAGTGACTCGTCACAACTTTGAAATGGCTGACCAACTACACGCTGTCTAAATATCCACAAAACCCCGAATTATTTAACGGCCGGCTGTAACGGCCAGCTGCAGCAGCCGGCTGTAGCAGACCGCTGTAACGAAAAACCGACACCGAAAGCGTTACGCCCGAAGGAAACCATGGAAAAGACTTCAGTCCCCAGGCTAGATTTTAAGGCGAGAGCCTTATATGTCTCATCGTTCAGTCGACCTTCGAAGTTCTTGAGCGAAAACACGTCGACGACACGAAAAGTACGAAAACACGTCGGGGACACGAAAGGTACAAAAACCCACGGTTCGCCACTGGACCACGAGATGGCGTTACTCGTGCCAGAATCGGCGGAGCGCGCGCATGCAACACCTCCTAGAAGAGAAGGCCGTAGCGCTCCCAGTGGTTACGTCACAATGTCGGAGAAGGAAGGCCATGGCACAACTACGTGAGAAAATTTCTGGCATCGACGTGAAAAAAACGTTTCTTGTCGAGTGGCGCGGTGGTGTTCGTGAGCGTTTATTCGACATTAATATATGTTTTAAAAGCGCAGTCTTGTACAATTTATTATATAATATAATATAAACGTAATATACAACGCGCTACCAAGGTTGAAATGTACCAATTTTATATTTATGATTATCCCCGTAACCGCGGGACTACGTGCAGTCCCGCAGCTCCCCACACTTTTCGAATGAACCGGTCCGGTGCGACATTTTCTTCCCTCGTACGGGCTCCGATTCTGGTAAATTTACGTTGTGTGCGAGCTGCTGACTGTCTAAAAAGGAACGCTGAGACTTTCAGAAGAGAAGGGAACCGAAAAAAATCCAGTCATCGCCGCAGGGAGCGCACACGAGCAAGAGATGGGTCCACGACGTTAAGGCCTCCCACACTGCTGCCGCTGCTCTCGTGTGTGGCTCTTTGGGTCATTTTGATCCTTCTTCCCGTCGTTTTTTTGTCGTCACCGCAGTCTCGGGTAGTTTTTTTGTGTTCGCTTGATACTACGGCATTTACGTGAATTCGCGGAACAAGTCCTGTTACGGTTTGAGTGACATGTGTGGCAACTAGCCAACGATGACACTGGTCGATTATCGATAGACCTCTCTATCGACAGAGAGAGACTCTAAAGTTCGTGTGCAAATGCTTTCGTGCCAGATATTGTGGGACGTATGGATACGATCGACAGGTGAGAAACAACCTATTTACGGGCTTTCTTGGTCATGTAAGACGCGACATAAAGTGCTGCAGTCGGGATTTTGTTTTAATTTTTTTCGTGATGGAATGGAATCTTGTTCTTCGTCGTTATCCGCGTGCAGTTGCGTCGACATTTGTAGATATGCGTGCTAATATTCTAGTTTTCACTGGAAGGTGAATAACAAGTTTGTGTGATTATACAAAGTGCGTTGTGTTGTGCTTATGTGTACTAATGTTATTTTATTGCCTTTACCGCGTTTATACTAGAATCGTTAACTGTATTAAGGTAATATAGTAATATTGTATACAAAATAAGTTAGATTTCGTTGTAAGGCAGCTCGAGCCCATAGGGAGAAGTAAATCGGTTGACTGTAAATAGTATGTTTAGTACCCCTGCCACACGGAACAGTCAATATATTTTCATTAAATGATATGGGATTTAATCAGTTCGCTTTCTTGAGTGATTATACGAGCGTCGCAAGCTGATTTGTCGACCCCATAATGTCATTCGATCAAATTTACATTAATTTTGCCATGTGGCCGGAGTATAATGCGAGCATTCAGTGACTGCACGCGATAACTGTACTTACATGATCGTAATTGTGACACCTGTCTATCCGTCTCCGCGTTGACTACGTCTACCTGATTTTTAACTGTGATCTGTTTTCCTGTGTCCAATCACTGTGTGTCTCGCCATTTTGTCAAAATATTTATGTATAAAATATGCATACCTGCAGCAGTAATTGCGTGACTCAATGTTTTCGACTTAAAACAATCACATTTTTCCATAGACGTCTTATACGCATACCTCGTGCCATTTCGTACCGATTGTTTAACGGTGTAATGTTTTGCACGTGTGATAGAATGTTTTCAGACCCGTTGCTATGTGCAGCTTTCATTTTAGCTAATAAGACACGCGCATGTGACTAAAGCGCGTTACGACGGTCGATCCACGCGCGTTGCCTTCGCTTCGACGCGCGCCCCCGATGGCCTTCCTTCGCGACGTCACGAGAAGGCGCTACGGCTTTCTCTTCTAGGAGGTGTTGACGCATGGCGCAAACTTAGCGGGAGGGGAGGACCGCTCCCGGGGAGCGGCGAAGAGCGGGCGTGCGACATGAACGCGATCCAAACCAACGTATGTCGTGACGTATTTCGTGACGCCAAAAGTGCGTCGTCGAAGAGCGCCTTGTCTTCGGAATTTTGCTATCACCGGGATCGGCGCTTGGGCTTTTGCCTTTAGGTCATCTTAGGGATAACATAAGAGACCCTGCGAGTTTTAACTCACCACCAGAGATCGTTAGCCAAGTGCTTTGCCGACTGAGCTATCCAGTGTCAGGGAGTCCGAGCATGCGAGAGGCGAAGTCATCCGCGCGACACGCGATAGCGCGGTTCTCGCGCTTTGTGGTTGAACCGTTATGCTGCGCCATCTCACGGCCTGTGTCAGAAATGAAAGCGAATCTTCGGTAAGCGGTGCCGCTCAGACCTCCTTCTCTTCTTCCCTGGAAGTCCTATCGCACATTTTGCGCTTACCAACCTTTGTCAGCATGATCAAGCTTTTTGCCTTTTTCCTCTTTCCTTGAGCATCGGTGGAGCGAAAAGCAATGAAACCGATACAACCGTGCGATGCCGTTGGGTTCTGACGGATGGATGAACGTTGGTATGCCTTTCATTTGTAGTTCGCATTCAACATCCCAGATGGCGCTTGTTACTCGAAAAAGGTCCATTGAAGCCACCCTTGCATTAACATTTGCTTTGTAAAAAGAAAAAAACAAATACATATTGGATTTGTCGGAACATTGGGCCTTTCGACGTTTCGCATTGCATCCATAGGTGTGTTACTTGTAGGGTTGTGGTGGGAAAATGTTCTCCGTTAAACTTGGCGGAAAAAGTATCCTGTCATATTTTAGCTGGAAAATTTTGCGAGCTAAATGTAATTGAGACACCACCGATCAATCCGTTAAATGATTAAATCAAACGTTAATGCTCAAATTACATGAAAAAAAAAGCACTCTCGCTGTTGACTTTCTTTCGTGACATCAGGCAATAACGTGTATAAGGTGTGTTGTACACTAATGCATTTTAAACAGCGTCGTACGGAACGGCTTTCCCAGGAACACCGTACCTGGAACGCGTTTCTTTCACGAGGAACGAAGGAACGCCCATTTTGTAACTGGAACGGGAACTCGTTAAATATTCAAAAAAGACGGTTTTTTTTCTCGCTTTTTTAAAGTTTGGTAACCATTTTTTTCTTTTTTTTTAATCAGCGACTATTTTAATCTTCGACTTCGAGAAATGGGAAAGTATCTGATAGACAGTCGAAAACAAAGAATTCTAACGAAATGGCGACTCGACACGCAATTCGATATGGACATTTTCATAGCTAGGAGCCGGCACAGTATTTAATCAAGGTGCGCAATTGTAGCCTTACACCTGTTAGGATCTTGAAAAAATTAACAGGAACGCATTCCTTTCGAACCACTGGCACTTGTAACGGAAACTCGTTCCAGGATTGATGAGAACGCGAAACAAGTCTTCGTTCCTGTTTTGGAGGAAGGTGTACAACACAGGCTTTGACTGGTGGTGGAGAATGCCTGGGTGTGTGACTGCATAAAATTTTGTGCGCAGCAGCGTGCAGTGCTTCGGCTGTTGCGGCAGTTCATTCCTCAAACGCGGCAAGGAACCGGGAAAAAAAATGAAATGGTACCGTTGAAATCTGCCGCTCGTTCACTATTCTAAAAAAAAAATTGTTTGCATTTTGTTTAAAAAAGAAGAGGTGTCGTATATGCATAGTGATAAACAAGATGATAAAACTCACTCACAGGTTCTTGCCCTTTTATTTGCATTATTATTATTAAAATAATTTAGACAACGGCACATAGTTGCCTCTTTTTTAATGTTGAGATTAGGTTATTAAAACGCCAATGCGACGGTGACATGTTTGGTGCCCCGAGGCTGCAAGCTAACCAGAATTTTCTCGATACCTTTTTTGTATAATATTATACTTCTAGGATTTTGGAGAACGTGAGGAGCTCATTCAAAGCACAATAGGGTGTTTTCACGGACGTAATTTTGTCCGCCATTTTGTTGTTGTGAGCTGCCTGGCATGTGCAGAAGGCGAGCATTCCAAGGATTTACATGACCCCTGAAATGCATGGAGCTCAGAAGCTTACAGAGTCTTACCACGTTGACATCTCCTCAACTGATTGCGATGTAATCCTTGAAATGAGTAAATTTGTTTGAAAACAACAACAACAACAACAACAAACAGGCGGATTGACGTTATGTGAAAACACCCTATACAGCCCAAGTCAGAATGATTCGTCCACCACGTCCTCCCTCAGCAAATGATCGAGCATCACTATGTGTACACCGCGCGACACGTCTAATGCGAACGCGGCATGGGGGCTCGAGATGCTCCGAACGTGCACAGTAACTTTTGCAAACGGCGATAGGCTACGCGGTCCCAATGAGCCAATCAGCGCGCCGGAGGGAGACACGTGACTATACTCAATAGTTGTGCGCAGTGCTGTCAAAGCCACGGGCGGAAGAGAGGAAAGCGCTTTTCTGGGAATTTTTAGTGACGGGCTTATCTCCGAGGGAGCAACGGCGACGTCTGAACAACATAAAATAGGTTCGGGGAAGAGGGAAGTTTCTCCTTCCCATCTTTTCCGACTGCTTCTGTTACGCTATAGCCCCTGTACCTTTGGTAAGGGCTGCCACGTACTCTGCCTTTGTCCACAAAGTTAATATAATATTCCGGAGTCCGATTCTGTCGTGCCAATCGGTTCAAATCGCTGGCGACGCCTGGATATACTCAAAGGAGCAGGAAAGCTTCATCTGTAAGATCTGTAGCTGGTTCTTTTCTGGCTTACTTTGCGGAAAAAAAAAGCTTACAAACAAAACATCGGCATTGCGCAATGTAAAGAAATAAATAAAGGAGCACTCGTACAACCTCAACTCATCGCGGCAAAAACGAGCACGTCTGCTTCCTTTTCCTACTTTCTTGTCGCTCACTTTTTTATTCTTTCTCTCGTGATGTTGATCACGAGAGATCACAATCACGAGAGATCACGAGAGATCACAGCCTAAGCCTCCCCCTCCCTGCCAACTCCGTCTCTCTTTGTTGTGATTGGGTAGGGGGGGGGCTTAACTTTCACTTTCTGCCAGCTTGCGATGAAACGAAGTACGTACAGTTGTTTTAGAGCGCAGCTCTTAGGCGCCCGTTTCCGGCTTGGGCGGCGTCGGCGTCACCGTCGGCGTAACCGCGGAAAAAAATTTCCGCTAAATTTAGCGGCGAAATTCTTCTGCTAAATTTAGCGGGGATATTTTCCGCTAAATGTAGCGGGCAAAATTTACCGCTACATTTAGCGGGGAAATTTTTCCGCGAGGCGACCAGGAGAGGAGGAGGGGCATAGCCCCCTCTCCGTACCTTCCCTTCCTCCTCCTTGAGAGCTACGCTCTTATTCGGCGTTACGGGGAATTGGAAACGTCTTTCATTTTTTTTTTTATGACAACCATCCAGTAAGAAAAAAGAAAACAAAGCATTCGTCGCTTGTTCGTGCTAACTATGTCGCCCCCTGTACGCCGAGCATCTCTTTTCCACGGTCAAAGCCGGACTCGCCTTATCGGTCAGGGTGGTCTCGTTGTCGAAGGCGTCCATGATCTCGGCGACGGCCATGGCCCTCTTGTGAACCAGCGCGGTGTTGGCCACGGCGTCCTTCTCGTAGCGAACTTCTGTCCACTCGCGGCAGTGCTGCACGCGAACAACCATGGGAACATATTGCACACAATAAGGGATAGGTGGCGCAAGTTACCGCCCTATACGAAGGGTATATAGCTAAACACCATCCAACCATCCATTCATATATCCGCGCTTGTCTCTACGCGGTTTCGACGTTTCACGCGCTGTCATATTTGTCCACTGCAGCTGTTGAACGATTTCTGAGCATGCGCATGCAGTAGCTCTCTTCCGCAGAATATCAGATGCAGCCCATGCCTTTTTTTATGATCCGTCCCTTTCTTGCCTAGGTGATCAGCGCTGGAGAGATGTCTATGGCGCGTGTTCATATGCTGTTTCTTCTGGTCTTCGCGTATACGGCCAACAAGGGTTAAAAAATGCGTCTTTGACGCATCATATAAAAATAAAAAGGCACTGCAATTAATGGGCAACGTAGAAAACGCGTGATGACGAGGCTCCACCAGACGTCATCACTAGTGGATTCACGCAGCGTTACCTTTTCTCGCGTCAGCACCGCCACCAGCGGGTCTTGCAACGTCTCACAAATAGCGCGATAAGTTCGTCTGCTTCTTTCGCAGGGGTTGTGGTGACGTCAGCAACGCCGAGCTCTAATTGGCTCTAATTAAAAAATAGTGGGTACACTACAAGGCAGCTAGCTTTGAGGTCTACTCATTATCCTTCATTCAGAGCCAATCAGAGCTCGGCGTCTTTCTGACGTCACCCCAACGCCTGCAAAAGAAGCAGACGAACTTGCGCTGCGCATAGCACGCGGCTTCGCCAAGCGTCTGCCGCTCTGCGGCGACTCTCGTCGAGCGATCGACGCGTATATTTGCCGCTTGGGGCGGGTTGGAGATCCACAGGTGATGACGTCATGCACGGGCCTCGTCTTCTAGGCGGTATTGGCAGACGGCGATTGCTGGAACGGTCCGTGCACAGCGTGGACGCTGATGCGCACCGTTGCGAAGGGTTCCGGGAAGTAGTTGTGGCAGACCTGTCCCAGCCTCCTGGGATGGTCGTAGAGCAGGAACCGCGTCACGGAGAGCGTCAGGGACACGCAGCCGGAGCCCCGACCGCCGCCCAGGCGCTTCAGCTTGGCCAGGGAAGAGGTCTGCAGGAGGCCGCCAAGTTGAGAGTTGGAACATATACGGTCTGCTTTTCGTACCGTGTTCCGCCCATGCATCGAAAGTTTACCCGAACTGGCAACAAATGACGTCGCAAACGCCGGAGTGCCACGCTGTCGAATGGCGCGACCCTAGTGGTTGGTCGTAGAAGTTTCGGCAAAAGGCTATTGCAGGTGCACCCTTCGAAACCCCTGGCTTCCGAAGCCTTTGTGGACTTTCAAGCTGAAGAGCTGCGACCTCCAGCGGAGCGGGCGCCTACCACATCCACCACCGCTGCTGACACCGACAGGATCGCGGCCGGCGACAGCGTGGCACGTCTATGACGTCATCAGGTGGAGATCGAGGGACCGCTTTTTTGTACGTGACGAACACACCGGTCGGATAACGCGTTCCAGGCACCATAGTTGGAACGCGACAGGAAGTCTTAGCCAAGGAGTTTAGAATTTGATAATAAAGCTGTTGCAAAACGTGCAGCACCGTCCGCGGCGCCGAAAGGCATGCTGGGAAGTCTAGGTACAAAACCGGTGCTGGCAGACGACGGAAGGGGTGTCCAAACAGGATACTACAAAACGCACGACTCCGGCAAATCGTGGGCACTCCGCTTCCGGTCGTTTCTCTTGTCGGGAAACTTCGTCAGTTCAGCCGGGGAAACTTCACCCCGTGGAATCTCCGACGGGGAGATTTGACGGGGGAAGTTTCCCCGCGGCAGATTTGACAGGGGGCAATTTCCTCCGGCGGCCGGAAGCGGAGCGCCGCACGATTTGTCGGAGTCGTGCGTTTTGTGAGTATCCTATTTGAACAACCCTGGAGACGATGGAGAAAGCGCGGGTGAGGGCAGGCGAGCAAATGCGCTGCCCTTTGCCTTCCTCGTGCCACCACCCTTGCACACGGGGTTGTGAATCACGATCATTCGAAGTATCTATAGACTAACACACTGTTTACAAACAGGAGCGCGTTTGCCTGCACCAGGTGTGCGCGTGTGCAAACCAGATTCGCGTTTAGATCTGCACTTGTTTCGATTGCCTGCGTGACTTCTGATTGGATACGCTTCTGTTATGCCTTGACGTTTATTTCGTTCGGTTCCCTGTGCATTTTTCAGTAGTATAAGTCTACCTGATGTTTACGAGGTAACTCCGGTACATTCTCTCGATTTTAAGGTTGCGACTGTTGTTCCTGAAGCAACTGTACCTGAATTACGAGGTGTCATGTTTTTCCCGATGCCTTGTGCATAGCGTTGTAGATACCTTATCTGAAAGTTTTGTTTCGGGCGTCTACGGCGGAACCGAAACTGCCGGCTCGAGCATGATAGCGATCCTCGTGATTAGCTCCATCGCCATCCCGTGACGCAAAGTTCGTACCGCGCTACTGCAAAACGCACGAGTGGCCTAGCTCCTTAAAGGGTAACTGCAAAGAAAAAAAAGTGTATTTTTAAACAGCCTAATTGGGACAAGCAGGTCACAAAACCATTTTTCCAACAAAAACAAATTTTTTACAGCAATATTTATTTTTCGGGACTGATTTTCGTTTGCGGCTATTTCGTCCGTTTTAAATCGCGCGCCACAAAGTTGGTATTATACGTCACGGAGTGGCTGCTATACGTCACGGAGTGACGTATAACAGCCACTCTGCGCGCGTCGAAAGAGCGGGAGTTTCAAACGTGGAGAGGTTGTGACTCCGACTAAATTACGTCCTGTGGCGTAAATATTGCTTAAAAAATTTGTTATTTCGCGGCAGATTTGTTTTGTGACATGCTTGTCCCGATTAGGCTGTTTAAAAGAACACTTTTTTTCTTTGCAGTTACCCTTTAAGACCGGTTCAGACACTTGCGTTTGAGTGCGTTTGACTGCGTTGCGTCGAGAACCGAAAGCGAGTCACCGGCACATCTGTGCTTCGTATGAAACGTGGAATCCAATTCAAGGAATCATCTTGGCACGCGATATAAGCAGCAGTGATGTCCTGGTTTCTCGCTGCCGCAACGCAGTCAAACGCAGTCAAACGCAACTGTCTGAACCAGGCTTAAGAGCAGTTCCGATCAGTTAAGTAAGATGCTACGGCTGCTTTACTACCTTGCTTCGTAGACGTTAAACATCACTAGGAAGTAATAATACACATTCATAAAGTAGCTGGCCAAAAAGCGAGTTCGCCACGATGAACGCAGGCGCAGCGGAGGCTCTGAACAAGCCCTCAATTATTTTTTAAGGAGAACTATAATCTTGGTGGTGAGCAATGCACGTTGCTGTGGCGGTGTGGAAGCTGATCGTAAGCTCGCGCTGAGAAGAAACGGACTCAACTATGGCCGCCAGTGAATTCCATCTGCGGCACCACGAAGGGCTTCGAGCACAAAGGGAACAATGTTCATGAGCGATCGCATAAGGAGCAGATAGTAGATACAAACGACGCCCGATAAAACATAACATAACGAGCAGAAATCGTCCGCTGGGACGACTAAAAACGCGGCAGAAAAACACAGCGAAAGAAGTGGCAGTACGAGCAAGTATAACCTGCTTGAGTACGGACATGACATGTTGGCTCAAGGGTGTTCGGCAAACAGCCAACCCGCTGAGTGCCCGCTGAGAAGCTGGTGGCAGCATTTTTAAAATAGGTTTTAGAGTGGAATTTAGTTTGGTTGGACTTTTGACCGGAGTTACCCTTTCAATTATTGTCTCGTTCACTTGATTCTGTAACTAACAAATAAATGTGTTTCATACCTTAGTTCTGTTTTATTCCATTAGATTAAAAGATTTGGTCACATCAAAATAAATATGATATATACATTCGATACATGCCGTTCATTTTACTATACTTCGTTTCAGCTTGGGTCCAGACGCAGCCGATGCTACAAGCGCGAGCTCCGGGCTTCCAGCGTCCCTGCCAAGCACGCGCGCTCGTGCAATGCAAGCACTATTCAGGGCCACACGCTCGCGCTCGTAGCATCAGCTGCGTCTGGACCCAAGCTGAAACGAAGTATAGATCCGATACATAGACGTTGTCACGTCTGAAACTTGTGTCCGTATCGCATACACTGCCTACTCGTTCCTTTTTTACCTTCTTCTGCGCACCTATTTTAGCACTGAATGTGCAGACAACAAACCAATCAAACTACTAAAAAAGTTTTCCAAATAACAAAACAAATTTGGGTTCCTGCAAATGAGCTGTGGCAAGAGCCGAGGCACAGCGCACTTGGTTGCATCTTTGCTGCACACAAATTACTCACAATCACATGTACTGCACTCATACATTTTCCATCGCCATTCAAAGATAGCGTATAAAACCCATACTTTAGGCTTAGGAGCATTGAAGTTATCACCAAGACAATCGACAATGTTAAGATATTTGGAAACCACCAAGTTCAGCACAGTGCAATTAATTCTTTGTAGTGGTCTTCGTGTCATCGCTATTCATGTATATAGGGATAAAAGTATTTTCGCTCCCCTCGTTAAATGCGAGAAATAATATTGACTTCGGATTATTCTGCGATATTCATTTCTGCATAGAAAAAGTAGGCAAGTTTTGCAGACATATTTCTGTATGTTGGCATCACCCTAGCAGTTGAAATATCAGTATAAATTTAATACAAAAAATGTATTTCCTCTGAAATAAATGCAAACAAAGTGTCACAAACTAGCGGGAGTAAGCCAGGCCCTCTCAACTGTTAATCCGACCCTGTCTACGACGTGTGCGTGATGCGTCGAGTGCCATTGATAAAGACTCCGTTATCAAAACAAAATGTCACCAGAGGCGCCATGGCGCCAGAAATAACAGGTTGTTACAACTAGTAACGTTTGTTCACGCGAGGGTGGATTGACAAGACAAGCAAATGAAAGCTGGCAGGCAGGTAAACGAGAAGACTATACACAAGAGGTGCTGAATTCACCCCCGAATTAATATACTATATATAATTCCATAACGAATATAATGACTTGAGTGATTCAGTGCATCACAGGCATCACCCGATTTCAAGGGCCCCTTTATTTGTCCAAGCGGTGCGGACAAGCTCAAATAAAATAATTCACGGTAATTAAAAAAAGAAACGTTGATTTTAAAGATAAGTAATGGAGTTCTTGCTATTCTAAACGAAGCAAACGAAACAAGCGAACGTTCCAAACAGATAATACGATATGCTACAAATAGAATCCACATTTAAAAATCGATGCAGTCGTAGCAGAGTGGCGCAGTGGAAGCGTGCTGGGCCCATAACCCAGAGGTCCGTGGATCGAAACCACGCTCTGCTAGCTTTTTTGCTCCCTTTTTTTTTTTGTAAAGATTGATGAGCGTTTAATAAAAGTCATTCACCTTTGTTCCCGTTTTATTTAGTTTTGTTATGTTATTATTTGATTACTACAATAGCTGACACCGTTCCATGCCCTGTGAAAAAAAAAAAGCCGCAGGTTTCAAAAACCAATTTTGAGGATTCATAGGCTGTGCTGAATAGTTTTCCTGACGTTTACATGTTTTGTTAAACAACGGACGAACGGAGGAGGCCTAACCCTTTTTGATGGGCCGGCAACTTGCGCCACATAGACACTGTTTTTTTTAGTTTTTTTTTTACATTTATTTAACAGTAACGAGCGCCGTTTGGGGAGGTGTCTGTGAACTAAAAATGAAGGGGGGCCCACGATGCCTCAGCCCGTCAGAATACATTGTCATCGTGCCGTTGTATCGGTCTTCATTGCTTTTTATGCTCCATACTACAATACGCAAAAAAAAAAGAATAAAAAGAGGAAAAAAAAAGAAAAAAAAAAGACGAAATGCGTGCAAAGATAGGTGCCGAATATGGTGGTCGTGCCTTGGGAAACTGGCGACAGCGGGCAGCAAGGAAGGGGAGAGAGTGTACTCATGCGCGAAGGCTTATTGGAAAAAAGGTCCATTGATCAGTATGTTGAAATCGTACCTGTTTAAACGTTTCAAACAATGAATGACTGTTACGCCCGATCTTTCAATGGTGTTTCCGTCTAAACCTGGGCACGATTTAGGAATCAAATGCTTATAATGAAAGAAAAAAACAAACAAAAATAAAACTTCAGCGGTATTCCTGAAATGAAAGATAGCGCAACCCGAAAGCTACGCGTTTTTTTTTTATGTTATTGACCGTTGTGGCAGAAACAGACCTTTTTTCTGGCCTGTCGGACATGGAATGCTTGGCCGCTTGCCATTTTCCCGCTTCTTAAACTACTACACTTAACAAACCTCTCATAATGATTTCTTTTGGCCGAGTGAATTCAATTAAGTACTACACTGTAAAATATACCTAAAAAACGCGTCCAATTGAAATATTTTTTTTACAGAGTTTGACAAGGTCTGCAGTGTGACCTATTCCATTTTACTTTTAATAATCTCGATACCTCCGTAAATTTCAAAATTAGCTGTTTTTGTTTGTCATCTAAATTCAATATTACATGTAAAGGAGATATCGTCACAAGCGTTTGATGAAACCGTTGTTTCAAATATCCTGCAAATTCACGATGAATTGTTTTTGCTTTTTTATTTCTTGTAAGATATTGACATTATCCATCATTGATAATTACTAGAAAATGTGCGTATTTTGTCTGTAGGACTGCTATTAGCGTTTAAATCTTGTCGTTGGTGTGTCTTTATTGTCAAAATCAAAGTTACTTTCAAAGAGCGTATGTGTATACTCACCATTGTACGTGATGTGAGTACTGACTTTAATATAGTGACGTTAATGACCATAATAAATAGTCAACTAGTAAAGAAAAGCAAAATAACTATTTTAAAGTGAAGAAACTGCCTTGACTCGCTTCGCCCTGAGTGGTGCTATGTAGAGAAGCAATAACATTTCTTCTAGGAGCCGTTTTTGTGGATATTGTTTTAGCGACTGCACCGAATTATTATTAGTTGTACCAATGTTTTTTAGTAAGAGATATCGTCCATGAACTTCAAAACACTGTTTTCCCTTTGACAGTTTCCCGAGGAGAAGATCGAATGGTTGTAACCTTAATAAGTGCAGAGGTGATCACCGGCCGAATGATTACCTTCAATATGTAGGCTATATAAGGCTCTGGAGCAGTCAACAGAACTGAGAATCCCGTTGGGAGGCAGTGCGTCATGGTGTTTGTGTTTGTTTCTATTTTCCTAAAAAAAATCCAAAATTAAAAAAATAAAAATTGTGTAGCCGGTTCTTAATACACAAATGGCATCTTGAGGGGGAGGAATTATATTTTTGGTATGTCTAAAATTTTTTCTGATTAATATTCATTATATATCTTGAATACCTTACGCGTGTATTTCGAATGTGGACACAATAATACAGAATGAGTAGAAAATTAATATTCATATTCAATATATTTCAACCATGTTCCAAGTACAGCCTCTTTTTGCTAAGGGGAGCAATCTTTTTAAAAGTGGACTTCGCCGTGGCCATTAACTGAGAAGACACATTTTTGTCTCGAAGAGACAGCCCCCATTTTTTAGCGTTTCTTCAGTTAAAGAGGCCCTGCAAGGACTTTTTTACTGGTTTTTAATTTGCACTGAACCTGGGCGCACTGAACGTAGTAACTTAATGAAACTTTTCTCGAATTTCGCTTTATTTTAAAAGTTATAGGCTAATTAAAGTTACATAAACAATAAAAAAATAACCTCCTTTATGACGTCCTTGGTCGCTGGAGTGGCCGTGAACTAGAGGAGGGGTAGTGAGCTCAGCGAGCGCTCACCGCTGCTGCACTCCGTGTCGACGGCTCGATAGGGCGCCACTAAAGCATTATCTGGATAGGCTGTATGAAGCGGACAGCCAGGGCGGCTCGCACTGCATTTGCTGAACGATTAAACACTAATTCGGCATGACACTTCATTGGCCACAAACGACAGCAAACACGGGGTAAAGATCAGTTCAGAATGGGAGCCACTTCGCGCTGCCACACCACCAAACGGCCAAACCGCAAGCCAAACCTTCTCACCGAAGGCCTTCGGAACGCTCGGAACCGGTCAGATCCTCGAGGCCATATACGACCGCAGCGCCGCCGCGTACATCCGGGACCTTTCTACGCTCGCCGTTCGGCGGTGCCTGATCCCAGTACACCCTTCTAGTATGCACCGCCTTTTCCACTGCTTGGTGGCGGGTATGTCGACGGGTCATTTCTTGTTGCCGTACTTTATAAACTGCATTTGTTTCTTTTCCAATCTAAAATACGGAACAAAAACTACTTTTATAAATAACTGAAACGGTTCGCGCCACTTATATTTTGTATTTCGACTGAAAAGAAGCTTTTAGCGGCTCTGACCAGTAGCAAGCCCAGGACCAAAGACTTCACATTTCGCGCGTTTTCGGCACCGCGGTCGCCCCCGTAGGTGGAAGAGGTTTCCGCGTCGTCCGGTTCAAATATGACGCACTGATATTTAGTTACTCTCTCCGTGCCCGCTGGCTTGCCCGAACCCCAAGAGACGTGGAAACCGCAAAAAAGGTAGACGCTTAAATAGGATTGCAGGGCCCCTTTTAAAGTGGCTCCTTTTTATGGCTCTTTCAATATGTCTGTCTGGCCACCCTCGCTATATTCAGTGTCACCTCAAGTTGGCAAACGGCAAAGGCTTCGGTCCCAGTGAGCCAACCAGAGCGTTGGAGGGGGACACGTGACTTTATCTCACTACAGTTGCGCGCAGTGCTGTCGAAGTTACGGACGGTAAAGACAAGAAAGCTGCTTTTGTGCGAATTTTGAGTTACGGTCTCATCGTCGAGGGGAGAAAAGCGACGTTTGGAACACACGAAAGTAGGTTTACACACCAGCTCGGAGCAAGTGCAGCGAAAGCTCGGGCTGCAGAACCCAGGGATCCCTCTCCCACCCCTGCCCCGTTTCGATCTGGATGAGCATATCGTACCGGCGTGCGCTCGTGTTCGCGTGGTGCACGTTCAAGACCTGAGGTAAGCGGTCGTACCGCACTGGCTAAATTGCTCATCTGCAATTGAGAGACAATAGTCGCCCGTTGAGGCAGACCAAGTTCAGGTTGTATCAACATACTCACAACCCAATTCTTTTTTTTTCCAAAGAGGGTACGGGCAAGGGTAGAGTTCCTCTTTTCCCTCTTCTCTAAGCGCTAGGGTTCTCCCTCACCCCCTCCCCTTGGTAAGAGCTGTCACGTGATTTACATCCGTTGCTCTGATTGGCTGTGAGGAGTCAGTGTTCTCTCTTTGCCAAGTTACGGTTAAACGAAGTAGAGCAGTCGCCTGGTAGTCACCTCAAGAGTAAACGCAAGTTTTGCGCATTGTTCACACGTTACAAGAAGTAGTTCTATGAGGCACGGTAGCCAGAGAAAACTTGCGATCGTGCATGTTTTGACAAAATAAGAAATATCTGATCTAAAAGGCAGTTTTGTAAAGTTTCGTAATTCAAGTTCGCTAGCAACTCTCGTCACCACTTGTTTCTACATAGTTGAGGTAAACTATAGTTGAATAATAACTATAAGTAATTTAGGTCACTGCCCTGGATGTTTAAAATGGTGGGTACGTTGACATGCAATCGTTGCTTTTGATCTTAATTTTGGAGTAAAAATAATAACAATGTATTAGCAAAACTAACTCGTGTTACGAGAAAAGTTTGTCTATGCCGCTCAGAAAATATATTTGCTGGGCGGTTAGACAGTCAGAAGCACAGTCGTAGCAAGAGTGGTGCATTGCAAAAATCTTGTTGCGAAACTATAAATTAAAATGACATGCGTTAATTATTTTGCAATAAAGTTGAAAAAGAAAGAAGCAGAGTGGTGCAGTGGAAGCGTGCTGCGCCAAAAACAACAAAAAAAAAACACAACAGAGGTCCGTGGATCGAAACCGCGCTCTGTTAGGTTATTCGTTTTGTTCACACTTTCTTTCATTCGATAAACATTTGTATTTGCTATTTGATGTTTCTCATTTATTAGTTTTGCATTTACTTTTTTTTAATTGTTTCATATATTTTTTGTTTTGTTTATGAATTCTTTTTTTCTCAATATATTTACTAGAAGACTGTTCCGATTCGATGAGATCAGAACTATTGTTCCCGTTAAATCTTCGAGATGCCACCAAACTTACCAATGACAAACAGTAATCAGTAAGTGCATTAAAAAACAAAAACCAATAGACGTAGACTAAGTTTGACAATGGAATGATCTTCAAGATTTGATGTAACGGTTGTAAAACCCAGGAGAGGCATCCCAGACAGATCAGGATCTAATCAACATCTTTGAGGTATATATACCGGGTGTTCCATCAATGACTTAAACAAAAAAAAAAAAAGAACCTCTGAAATCAGGGTGGTTGAAAAAAAAAAAAAAACTATTTCCGGGAACAAACTACCAGCCACGGCGTACGTCAGGGATAGAACCCCCCCCTCCCCCCCCCCCCCCCCACACACACACACACTAATCTGCTACATAACTAACTAAAAGTTACTAATCATCCTTTCGATTAGTGAAGATAAACACGGGGCTCTAAAATGTTCGTTTTTCTACTTAATTAAAAAACACAGATAGCAATCAGTTTAGTTTTGAAACACAAACTTCCAAGCCCGAAATGGGAAACCGAGGAACGGAATTAGTCAACACAATAGACCAGGCGGCCGAGCAGAACGGCAGGACTCGCGCTACGCATAATTCAGTGGCCTAAAAATAGCAGCCCCTCGACATGGCACCTGAACAACAGCAGTGCAAAAGGGTTGCTGTTGACAATAAACAGATGGTACGAAAACCAACAAGGCTCGTTAAACTTCAAGCAACAACCCACCATCTGTGCACGCCATAAATGAATCAAATATTGTTTTTATATTGTTACTGCTCATTTAAGGCTTAATTGGACCCCCGTCCGTAAAACTTGATTTCTGCGGTTCAATGCCCCACGCAACCTGCTATAAAGCACTTCGCGGTACAGCTGGCACATATGAAAGTAAGTAAATAGTAAGATAAAAATAAAGACGCGAACCTATTACCGTGTTAGAGAAAAAAACCGATGGAATAAAAAATCAATAAAAGAATGTGCAGAAAGGAACTCGCAAATGTCAAAATTGTTAGGCCAAACCGACTCCTAAGTGATTATATTTATTTTGAAAGCATTACCTCAACAACAGTGTTGTCGGGATATTCTATAAGGCCATACACGGTACAGCTGGAATAAATGGATGCAAGTAAATAGCATTGTAAAAATAAACCTGCCACCCTATCACCATAGAAAAAAACGATAGTATAAAGAATCAATAAAAAATATGTGCAAAACGGAACTTGCACATGTCACTCGTTAGGCCAAACCGACTCCTTATATTTATTTTGAAAGCATTACCTGAACAACAGCGTTGTCGGAAACCAAGGTCAAAGACCCCTTGTCCTGGTGAGAGTATAAAATCGCCGTTCAATGCCCGAAAGCCTCACACTTTCGCCGGCAAAGCCACCCAACAACGTCTACTATAATCAGCTTAAGGTGATTACCTTTGCTGAGCTCGTCTGTGCTAATTGATTTGTATAATATCCCATCTACGCCGGCATTAGGACCTGCTTTTTCTCTTTTCAGAGAGCTCGCTTGAGAACCATGAAGCTCGCTGTCATTTTCGGTGTTGCCGCCCTGCTCGGTGAGTAGCCTCGTCGCTTATTTTGTTCGTCCGTTCGTCCGTGCATGTTTCGCTAAATTTAGCGGGAGAAATTTACACGTCGTGACCTAAACACGAATTTAGTTTCCCCGCTAAATTTAGCAGAAAAATCGATGTCACGTGACCTGACGTCATGTGACGTATACACGAATGCGGTTGCCCCGCTAAATCTAGCGGGTAGTTTGAAGTCACGTGCTAACACGTCACGTGAGCTATATGCCAATTAGTTTCCCCGCTAACTTTGGCGGTGAAATTGATGTCACGTGCCGTATGCACTCAGATTAGATTCCTCGCTAAATTGATAGATTGTAGCAAGGTAGAAAAAAAATCCTAATTATTTTGAAAAATAGATCGAGTGATCTGCTTTATCTGTTTCGAATCAGATCGATTTGATCTAAATCAGATTAATTTGATTTAAATAGCTGTAGCTAGGAAAAGTGATTCTTTATCACCAAATTCACGTTTAAACAAAACAGACTGATTAATCAATCCGTTATATTACTGAAAACAATACGTAAGAAATTATTACTGTTGCATTTAAACTTGTTAAGGACAGTCTAGCAACTTTTCATAACTGCAAACCTTCCAAACTAGAACCAAAGCAGCGTATATTTTAGTTAGCAGAAAGCTGTATTCCTTTATTGTTTCACGCACTTTCATTACTTTGCAATAGGCCGTTACTTTCCATGTTTTGGTTTTTTCGCATTTCGATTTGCTTGCAGTAGGACATTATGCAACTGACAAACAAACTTAAAACGTAAGAAATAAAAAAAAACCCAACGTTTTGATTTGTCCTTGAAGAGTTGTTCATATTTAACCTGCTATATCGTTTTTGTCTTTGTTTTATGACTTTTTTAAAGATTTAAATACAGAACAATTGCACACACAAAAGCATCAACTGATAAACAAACAGTAAACAAAAAGTATATGGGAATTATTTCGGCGGGAAAGGTCTGAGTGAAATCATCATAGTAAAACTGGAGTGATTTACATCATGATTTAAATCATGATTTAATTCGTTTTATTTTGATTCTCCAGCTTAAAATATAGGTTCTTCCTTACTCACCGAAACGACAATTCAATATGTTATAAACACATTTAAACGATTGCGCCTTAAATGCTGCATTTACTTAATTATAGGACTTTGGGGGATAAAGGTCAGCTGTCAAGTTTTTGCTGAAAGGCAGGCGCTTAAGGTAATCAAATCATTGAAAGAAGGGTGTCTTGAGAGCTGGGTAGTTTAATTTTATAACAGAACATAATTAGATATAATGATCCTAGGGGAAGTCCCCGAGGTAGTCATGATTAGGACTGGTGGCTACTGCTAACATTAGGTATGCTCGCTTGACGGCTAACGTCAGGTTAGCTCAGTTGGTAGAAGGATCCGCTAGTCTTGGAGAGGTTCTTCCAGCGGCCACAATTAAGTCGCCTAGAGGACGCGAGTTAGAATCCATTTCAGGTGGAAGTAAATTTCTTCTTGTGAAAGTTGCGCAAAACATAACATTTACTGACTTACCTTAATTAATTAAAGTCGGCGTTTATCTCGAGCCTTCTCGAATACACGAATATAATTCTTATTATGTACGGTATATGAATGAACGGCTACGTAATATGGAACATTTACATAATCATTTCTTATATTTTTTTTACCATTTTAGCGTTTCCACCTTGTTCACCCCTTGTCATGTCGCATATAGACGAAATGTTGGTTGTAAATTAAATCTAAAGGTACCGTGACCGCATTTAGCTTCGAAGGCTCGTCACTCCACGCGCTTTCATTCAAAAAAAAAAAGACAAAAAAGAAAATAGATCATACCTGTCTTTCGAAAGTTTCGCGCTTTAATAATGCCGACACTGTTATTGTAATGCAAATTACAACATTTGGTTGGCAGTTTTACGAGAGTTAAAGTGATCTCGCCACAGAATGCAGCCACAACAGTCTGCCGATATTCTGCTGTCTAGATCTTTAATCGCGAACCGATTGGTTCTCTTACGTGTTCAGTTGTCAAGGCGCGATAAATATTAGAAATGGCTGGCGTAAATGCATTGGGCAAGGGCAGTGTCCGTGGTGTCATGCATTTCTCAAAATGCTCGTTTCACAGCTTCTAGGATTTGCATTGTAGAGCGAGGCATTACGCAAAATGCCCAAGACGCATGCCTTGAAAACACCAGAGGACTGACACTGATTTGAGTATAAACGGCAATGTACACGGCAATGTTCTTATGTTGTTCGAATGTTTCTTTTTTACAGGTTGGGTGGAAGCAGGATTGGGTGAGAAGCAAAATGTGTTGGACGGTATTTTTACATTACATCAGAAATTGTTTCGTGGGCCTTTTTATGCCCGTGTTAAAAGCCTCATAAAACAGCAGTGTGTGATAGTTGACCGCGGGCTTTTCACTAGGTCAGAATACCGGAGACTTGTACTTGTCGAAGTACCATACAAAGCAGTACTAGGTTCAGTGGGAAGTTTGAGGCCCGTGCGTGCATTGCGTAGGTGTTGAGTATGATATACTGTCGTGTAGAGATGACTTATGGCGCAATCTAGAATGTTTTGTTGAAAAAGGTTGCCAGAATGTTATATAGGTGGCTGCGAACCCTTCAAGAACTAAAAGTGAAAGCCTTGACCGAACAGCTGTTACCTCCGTAACTACTTTTCAGATGGTCCAAGTCCTGCGAAGAGGCCAAGTATCTAGCATTTAGGTTGTCAGTGATATCACCCAAATTTTTAATGCGAAAGCATTAACTGTCCCATGGAGCGAGCCCACGTCATCAGTTGGAAGCGCGAAAACGGCAGATAGTTTCCGCGCGCCTTCCGTTCCATTGGCCACTGCGCCATGGCCTCCGAGATCCCGAAGCGCACGCGCGCTAGTACGCAGCAGACGACAAAGGAAGCGGACGAGCGGCTTGCATGCTTTCGTATTCACAACTCATAAGAAATGCTTAGGTGTACCTCGAACATTTTTTTTCCCACGCTTGGTCGGATTATTATTTTTATTTGACATGTCTGTATCAATAGGGGGAATATGTTAAGGATCGTAAGACACGTTTTTATAAACGGAACTATAAATTAAGCTTAATGGTTCACTCCATAATATAACTAATTTAAATGGAGGAATGTAATAGAATAAGTCCTGCAACTTGGGATGTTGACTATAGTACTTAGGGAACAAAACAAAGTAATATATCATTTTATGACAAGACTAATGTACCTAGGCAATCAGGCATAAAGTACTGCATAGAATTTGCACCTAGAATTATGAACACATAACTGCAAATAACTGCACTAGAATTTGATTACCAGAATATGTTATTTATATATTCGTTCAGTTACAGATTTTGCTGACCAGTCTGACCCGCAGCTGAGGCAACTCAGCAAACTAGCACAAGCTGACAGGTAAATCGATATATAGATAAACTATTAGAACTTAATTGGAAGGTTGCTGTTAATCGAGGCTGAACAAATTCACGCTTTCTGCAGTGGTACTTATTCTGCTCTTTTTATTGAATGATACAGGCTCCGACCTACAGAAGAAAATCGGGGAAAATGTCGGTGAGAAAATGTTTTACAAGAACGATTGTAGGAACGTTGTGCGCGAACACTTACTCAAAATTTTAGTGCTACTATGTATTTAAAAACAAATTGTGTAGTCTTTTACTGCGTGATAAAATTTTCTGGTCCCAGTTGCCGAGTTAGAGACTTTAGGTAGCTGTGCCTTGTTTTCTAAAAGGGCTTTACTTACGCGTGATAATTAGAAGCCAGCGAAAATTCAAATATAAAAGTCGAAATTTAAAATAGTCTGCCCTGCCTGACAATTTTTTCAATTATAATAGACTTTGTTACTTTGAAACTTTTTTGTACGTATTCTTTTGTTTATCCAGTAACAAAATGCAGGAGAGTTCGTCAGAAATTGCAGGGACCATCTTTATCGTATTTCGGGATACTTATTTTTGATATTTGTTTCAAAACGTTGTTGCTGCACTGCATTCTAAAAAAATGATTTCTAATATATGCAAAATAACTACATGTGTCTAACATAAATATTAGAAGTAATAATCTTAAATATTTGTTTTTGCTGTTGATAATACATCATTTCATTTTTGTAATCCCAACAGCACGCAAGCTGGCGGAGTTCGAAGCAATACTCAAGTATATAGGCAAGTTTAAGTGCTCTATACCTTTATTTGCAATTGTAGGGACATAATAACTCATAAACCCAAACTTAAAATTCAACTACTTACAAATCATATGGCACTGTGCCTAAGAACTTTTTTAAAACGGTGTAGAAATAAAGTCACGTTTTAATTTGTACCTTGCCTACCTTAAGAGTGCAATCTTCGTCTCAAACTTACTTTCGAGTTTTTATGTTCTGCTTCACCTATACTTAGCAACTCTTCGTGGGAATAGAAATATATCACCTCGTAATTATCAGTTAATATGATTCGAAATTCCAAATCATCCAGCTGAAAATATCACAGACGCATCTTAAGTGACACCGGATGAATTAATCTGGACTACTTTTCGTCGCGACATATTGAATCGGCAACCAGATATTTCGCATTCAAGTGAAAAATTGTGAGTTGAACCAGAAACTTTAGGGTCCCTTGAGGAAGCCGCGATTAGAAAAATTGTCTGTAGGAAATCTCAGAATTCCCGTTTGCTTGTGGCAATTGGTGTGTAGCATATTGCAAGTAACGAATAAAAAACGAGCAGTTCGTCGTGCGTGTTCTAGTTTTCGCTGATTTCAGTTGGAGTCCTTATTCCTAAGCGATGTAATATAATGAGTAATTTTGGAAGCAGGTTTGTTCAGTGGTCGTTTACGCACCATACCTAACGTCATGAGACTAAGTATTTAGGTCCGTGATTCGAAAGGTTTTGCTTTTAGCTTTCCATTGTAAAATATTATTTTACGTCCCCGTTTTTCAAAACAAACTAGCGTAAAAGATGAAAAAAAACGAGAGTAGTTAAGTGTATCTTTGTCATTTCCGATATAATTGTCCTCAGCGATGCCATCATGTCTTCTAGAATAAATGTAATGGTGCAGGCTTGCTGGTGAAGAGTTTACTTATAAAACCCGGAGTCAAAGGAATTTGAGACGTCGTTGAGTTGTACCTTCTTTTTTCTTTTCTCGGGTTTTACAAATATCATCATGTCTCATATTGAAAAAAAAAATCCTAGTATATTTTTGATTTATTTTGTACTTTAAACTACTGCCGATCACCTTGAAATGTTTGCAGGTTTTGGGACAAATAGAGAATATACAATTATGAGAGAAATATTAATAGAGAACAGAAAACAAAATTAAACCCTTGTATAACTAAAAAAGGGCCTATCTATACTGTTTCAGTTTCTGATGGATGAAAAAAAGAATACATAAATTTGTTTCTGGGTAATTTCATCTCAAATGGCGCAAAAAATGATGTGTCCTCAAAAAAAAAATACATATGTGTGTGTTGGTGCAAAATGAGTGACCAGAACAAAACTGCAAAATAGAACTACGTAAACGTTTTTGCTCTTGAGTTCTTGGCTTCTGAAATGGCAGTAAGTTTGTCTTGCGATTTTTGCAGTTTTCACGAGTCACACATTTTGGAGTCTCGCAACGTTTATGTGTCTTTCTTTAGAACAATTATACCTTTTCTAATTGCTCTCAGACTTCGCAAAGAAGGGTTAAAATTCTCGGAAGTGTTTTTTTATTTTATTTTATGAAATCAAAGTTTTTGAATCTTGCACCTTTGACAATCGTGGGCCAAGTTTGAATCGAGCTCGCTTTGGATGTAAAATTATTTAAGGCGTAAGAAACATATAAAATGCAAGCTTGTATCTAAGCCTATATAAACATCAAAACATTGTTAATTTAAGTATAGTTTATATACAAGATACAACGCTGTAAACTTTAGAACGAACCCTAAAAATCCAAAATCCCACCTCGAAATCCAAACTCCAACCTTATTCAAACACATTTTTTTCTTTTCCAGCTTTTTATATAAAAAGCTTTGTTTTAATGTGTTCTTAAATATGCGATAAAATTTCTTTGACATATATGGTTTCGACATATTAAGCAGTGCGTTTTAAAAAGCAAGACATATTAGCACCCACATTCTACGAAGAATTTCTCCTTGATTTCTTTTTTACTTAAATATTAGTTGTTCTTGTAACATGATCATAGTTTTGATTGGTTTCTAGTCCACATAAAGTTCGGTAAAACTTAAACGTTCATATTAGTTACAGTGGTAGGGGGTTCTTCCGCACTTTAGTTTGCTTATTTAGTAAACTACGGAAATAGACACTATCACGAATAATGTTTAAGCGTTGTCATATGAGATTAACATATATAGGACGTTTCAAATCTTTTCCGTGAGAAAATTGAGAACTCGTGGGGAAAAACATTTGAAAGCGACGGCCCGCCAAGCACGTCAATGAGTGTGCTTGAATTTTTTCTTTCTTCAAAAAACTTCTTAACACGATAGCTACGCTAGACTTGTTAAAACCTCCCAATCTCCGTTTTCCTATCGGCACTTCTATGTTTGCGAAACAAAACGTATGTTCCGAACCTCGAAGAATGATATGGTGTGAAACTATCAGCTCTGCATCGCGCCGCTTCGGCGCTTGCTTTCGCTTTTCAGCAATCTGCGCGTCTTCCCTAATTTATTCTTTTTTTTTTGTTTCCCTTATCTCGTTGAGATATCGTGTAAGTACTTTCAGCGTATGCCCCCCTGTGTGCGTCTCCTACTTTGTGTTCCGTATTTTTAGCGCTGCTCTTCAATATGTCGTTCAATCAATCAGTCCTGTGAGCTATCCGGTTAAAGTATCTTCAAGGTTCTCATAAGGTGCACTGGCTTTTTTTCGACGGAAAGTGGGATCGAAAGGGCAATCTACGAGCCAAGTGGGACGTAGATATGCCGCCACCCTTTTTAACTATATATAAGTGCCGCACCGCCTTCTTAAATAGCTGCCGTGGTTGTTTATTTACCACAGAAAAGGTCACTATGAACATTAGAAACGACTACCATATCATGAACCATGTACATGCTAGAAAGGAAGAAGCTATAGACAACCTGGGATGACCAGGAGGCGCCACCAAAGCTAAAGCTCTCTTGTCGCCGCCTACGAAGCGGCAGCTTTCTTTTCGTTTTGCTTCGCTGGCAGGTTCATATGTCTGGTATCGCATCTCAGTTTGTTAGACAATATTTACTAAAAACAAAAAGAGGAAGCACTAACTCTTTGCCTGGCAGCAATATCAAACATGGGCGGTCAAGAATTCAGTCTCGAATACACGAGGAAACTTCGCCGGTGTGCTAACACAACTGAGGAGTGCGTTTTGCTGACCAGCAAGGGTTTTCCAAAAGGAGATGGTTTAACATTGGAATTGCTGTCAATCATGGAAGACGAAGAAATCGTAGTAGCTCTGTGAGAATCTGGCGAACTGCAAAGAAACAAATGGGAAGTAACGCGTTTTGCAATAAGCTCCAGAAAGTGCATAACAAAGTACTTCCCCATTAATTCATCTGACGGGCTCAGCGTGTAGCTATCAGCTCAGAAAAGTCGCATCTCAAGGCTCGCGCGTGCACCATTGAATTTCATTTTTATTTTGCGGAAAACTAGAGTGTCGTTCTCCCCCGACGTGAACAATGCTTTCATTGGAAGAACCAAATGATGTCTATCTTCCCCTGCGTCGTCGCTATACAACGGAGCGCAAAATCTACAGCCTCGGAGTTGTCAGCGACGACATCATGCACGATACAGCACATGCACTGTTCTCTCTGCGCGCAGTTGAAGAGTGGTTGAAAGAAAATAATTCCTGTATTTACAAAACTTGTCCACATCTCCGATGGGGTGGCTAGTCATTTCAAAAGAATGTTCCAAAGGTAAGAGATGGCGAAGAGACAAAATGTGGCCAAATAGATTTTTTCAGCTACAGGGCACGGCCAAAGTGCGTGTGGGCTTGTGCGAGTCAGAACTGAAAACCGTTGGAAGTGCCGATGATATTGCTCATGTAGTGGCCCTGAACGTGCCTGGAATTGTACCCCTCAAACATGAAGCAGCATGCCTCTCCAGATATCGTGACACAAAGAAAAGGGAATCGAATTATTTGAGTCTTGTGAAAAAACCAGTCAATTGTGCCACTTGTGGATGAAGGAGCACAATAAAGATCGGTCCTTCAGGGTTTGTTATATAAAAATTGCGAATCCCCAAGAGTAATGTTAACCTGACTTAAAATAACTTTTCTTCTATCACCATAAGCGTCACTGTGAGCTTATAATACTAAAGATGCTATGTAATGTTATGCATTTCCTCCGTGTATCTGTACTCTTTGTTACTGCCTCACATAAAAAGTAAAGAAGTTTTGAACGAGCCTCGTCAGTATAAGTGAAAATGCGGCCGCATCAAAGAAGCAAAATTTCGCACTCGGTCCGCTGGGTTTCTTAAAATAATGCATTTTTCCCCTTTTGCCTGATATTAAAGGTTTGTGAAACTTAATTTTTCTGTTTGTTAAATAAAAAAAGTTTAATTAAGTCTATTTAAATAAAATTTGTACACGAACTATATATGCAAGAAATACGATGGTCACGTTTGAAGCACATATATATAATAATTACGTAAAAGTGTTAACGGCCCATATAAATTTTCATCTTAAAATGGAGGGACAAATATGTCTTCTTTTCAAACGCACCATTTAATTTGATGAATTCATATATCTAAAAAGAAATTGTATTGCTTATTTAGAAACACATAGAAAACTTTTCAATTAAAAATATATATTTTTTTAAATAGCATTGCATTTTTTATATTTTGGCTTTTCTTTTCAAGTTTGCAGAGTGTTGTTTCTTGTGTATAAAACTATACTTAAAATTAACAACATTTCTAAGTTTTGCAATAGGGCTTAGCTAGAAGCTTTCATTTTATATGTTTATTAGTGCACTAAGATAAATAAGTATCGAAAGCTAGCTCGATTCAAACTCGGCCCAATATTAGTATCAAAAGTGCAAAATTCAAGAACTTTTACTCCACAAAATAAAATAAGAAACACACTTCTAGAGAATTTTATCTCTTGAGTCCGAAGTCTTCAAGCTGTAAAAAAAGTTATAATGGTTGTGAAAAAAAAATAAATCCGAACGTTGGGAGGTTTTAAATCGTGTCACTCGTGGAAACAGCAAAATTCGGAAGACCTACATTTAGCCATTTCGAAGCCCAAAACTCAAGAAAACATTTTCCGTAGTTCTAATTTTCAGTTTTGTTCTCGTCACACATTTTTCCGCAACATATTTTTTCCACAAATTTTCTGAAGACCGATCATTTGTTTTGCTCCATTTTGAGATGAAATCAGCCTATTATTTAAAAAAATACTCAACAAGTGTGTTGCTATGCTTATGTAAAGTGGCTCTTGTTTCTGATAACTTAACGTACGTGTTTTTATTAATTTTAAATGCGTAATTCAGAAAAGAAAAGAAACATACATTTCAGTCGACCTATAGTTGTGAGCGATCAGTGCAATGTCCAATAAAACAGCATGTTTTACTAGTTATGTTGGGGAATGCAAACCGCTGTATTTGTGATAAACAAATCAAACTGCCTTCCTCTGGACGCTTTCCTTACTTACATTCTTTGTGCATGTCGAAATCAGGTTATATTCGCGTATTTTAGTACTGGACGCACAAGATTGGTGTATGCTAAAAGATTTATTTCACGAGTGGAATACCTTAACGTTTTGCTCAGAAATATTAATTTTGCAAAAGCTTTGTATGCTAAATATTTAACTTGTGCGTTCCAGCTGAGGTCAGATGATAATATAATACCAAGATACGTATATTCAGTTACCCTGCGCAGGTTTGCACCGTAAACACTGTAGAGAAACCAGCTATTATTTTGTCTTTTTGTCCTTGCTAAGCACACAAAAACTGTTTTGCCTGAATTTAGAGCCATATATTCCAGTTATCACACCAATCGGCTACCTTTATTAGATATTCGTTTAGAAGAATTCAGTCAGCTTGGCTTGTTATCTTGGGATACACTATACAATCGTCGCCAAAAAGTTTTATATTTGCATCGATGCCATCAACAATGTCGTCTTCGTAGAGCAAAACATAAAAGTGGTGTAAAAACAGGACATCGCAGACACCAGATAGTCTCTTAACTGGTCGCGAGGCGTGTCCTTTATAACATACCAACTGAAACCAATTCGTTAAGTAGTTCTCAATCCAAGATACTATTACCCTTACCGATAATGCGTGTCAGTTCTGTTACGAAGTTTGACGTGTGAAACACGGTCAAACGCTTTCGACTGACGTTTTGCGCACCAACAATAAACATTTTTGTAAAACGCAGTAGAGTCTTTAAACAATGGCGACAAAGCAATTTCTGCAGAGTATACTTTCGATTCTGCGGAATATTTAGTACATCATGACAAAGCGTGACAATAACATTGAGCCCATAAAGCGCATATGAAGTGCACTCTGTTGTAACTTCTTTTGTCTTCGTTTATATACAACGCATCTTTTGTGCATGAATGATGTTGATCCTTTGTTTTCCGACAGGTTTCGTCAAACATTGGGGTAAGTCGAGAAATACGAATTCGAATTAACGTTCACTGGCCAAACCATGATAGCATTTTCACGAGAGGACCAATTATTCAATAGGTTGTGTAATCATACTTTAGTTAATAACTTTGAAGCAGTACGTTATTAGAGTTCTTCTATTACCATCTTTGCTGCAGAGGTGTTTTTTACAATTAGGATTACAACCATAAAATGTTTCATTACAATTATGCATTACTTTTACAACGTGATGTAATTCCTTCTCAATTATGTTTTGTTTGAGAGCTCCCAACTTCAGTGATGTTGACGTGATAGCATTTTCTTCGTGCTAAAACGTGTTTGTTCGTTTTGTGGTGTATCTTTATTGCGTGTTATAGTCTATATATTTTGTGTCTTTGTTTCACCTACTTTACTAATGATATAATATAGCTAAATTTTGAGTTTAATATAAGTTAATTGTATTACTATTTAGCAAACATCACCAATATCATCAAGGTACCCTCGATACCGGGAGCTCAATATAAAGTGATATATTACGTGTTGTAAGCACTGATATAATATGAGGAGGCTCGAATTCTTCAGTATTCTAGAAGGTTCTGGCATGATTCACAATAAGATACTCACTTGTCACATAACGGCCGCATTACTTTCATGCTTCCTCGCCAACCTCGCAACTTGGCAATGGAATGAACGCTTTCTTTACGTGGGGCACCTTCTGTGCACCCCTTTGGGGTTCTGTGGCTTCGACAGTTGCATAGCTGTGTTTCCACGGTTGGATGCCTTGGCGCGATTTTGCCGCTCTTGAAGGCACACGGGTGGCCGATAGGCAATCATGCAGTCTCTCAGTATATTTGACCGAAAATGATTTTATGCAACAAGGTTCTAGCGTGACAAAATCATTAAGGAAGTGGTTGTAGTTGTAACTGATATTTGGCAATCACTGAGGCTGAAACATAATTAAATGACAGCTGCAATTACGCTTGAGGAGTAGTAGTCAATTGCAATTACTAAATACTAAAAAGTTTGTTAAGGTAGTTTAATTACTGAAATTATCAAAATCTGCCGTGTTATTCAAAAAAAGGCCTTGATCCAAGATGTTTTTGCAGAGTTTGCTTTTATTGTTTGTTTTATGTTGTTTTAACCGATACATTTGATAGATTGCGAGAACCCACACAAATATCATAATCCGTAATTCGAGATTCGGATATAGTGAAACACTTTAACTCTATGTTTTAATTATAAATTAAAACTCAAAATATAACTGCGTAAAAAAATTAAGCTGTTTATGGACAGAGCGATTCCGCTTGAATAGCCCCAACCAAAGAAAATCAATTGCCTTTGTAATAGTCAATTATAGTCTGGAGTCTATGATCTATGATACATGGCTCACCTTGAGCCGTCCATGCGCACGAAAAAGAGGATCGCCATGCATTATTCTTCGTACGAAGCTGCCTGTCAATATATGTATTTTATTTTGCTATCCCACCAGGTGAAAAGGAAGCCAGCAAAATTCTGAAAGGTGAGATAATTTCAGCTGTCACTAAACATACGCTTCGAAAACTAAATAAATGACGGTGCATATTTTCACGCAAAAAGAAAGTGTACTACGGCAGCTGTTGCTTTTTGCTCGCGAAATCCTTTTATTGAAACTAGACATATATTGCTAAGCAACCATTAGAAAACTTGAAAATCATATAACGCTCCCTTCATGGTTTCTTAACCCATTAAACTTAATATAAAATGGTCTCGTGACTCCGCGATAGGAATGCTGCTAAATGAATAGCATTCCAGATTAAAAGAACCTCAAAGAGTCCCTGGCATCTCATTTTCTCTCCGTGGCCAATCACATTCCGGCGTCAGCTGATAAAAGCGCCGAAGAACCGATCAAGACGCAAGATTATCATAGGCGACGCCCCGCACTTCTTAAACTATCCGTGACCATAGAGCTACGCTCCTACGATATATTGTCCACGACGTAGACACTCTCAGACTATTCGAATACTTAGGTAATTTTAGATCACCAGGGCAGTGCTGCTGAGATATTTTCAGACAGCGGTAAAAATAAATTTACAAGAGGCTTCACGAGCGCTTTATAATTGTCGTCTGCTTGCAGATAACCTCGTGTCAACTGAAGAGCAGTACGCGGATATGAGGAAGCTCCTGAGCTCCGCCGGTACGTGAAAACTGAAAACAAATTCGCCGTCTGTCATTTCCTAGTTCCTATCAAAATACGAGCTTCAGAGAATACACCAAGCTGCGAATCCCTGCTGATGCTAAAATGTCTGGGAGTCCGCTTTCTGGCCGCGATAGCGATACTGCTATATCTTGTTAACACGCTGGGATATTTTTCTTAGTTAATAATTATCGGTACAAATCTAATTCGCTCACAGGATCGAGTCGTCTAATTTACACCAAAACGCAACGAACTTGGGCTATCAAACTTGAAACAAATTTGTTAAGCCTTCGAAGAGTTTGTGCCCACGCATTCGAGCGCGTCTTTTTTATTATCAGGAAATTATTTAGTTTGAAATATAATCTTCACTTCGATTGTAATAACGTTTCTCAAATAAGCTAGATTTTGTTTCTTTTAAGATCCTTGCTTTTCGGTATCTTTCGCTACAATCCGATGCAACGAACGGTACTCTTGAAATTGACATCACAGTAGGAAACTGAAGTGAAGACAAGGATAATATATAGAAGCCAGGCTCAGAATATATGCCGCCCTGAAATAACGCAGAAACGTTAACGCTCTCTTTAAAATATGACACTGATGAACTATGCTCAAGAAGTAAACTTTGCTGAGAAAATGCTCTACTACTCGTACTTGGGACTGTGTTACTTTCATTCTTTATTGGTGTGTAGGCGACAGTTATTTAATTGATGCAGGATTCGAGAAAATACCTCTTTACTCTTGCATTAAAGTCGACAAAACTGTCCCATCATAATTTATATATTTTTCACAGACGCGGCATGGCGGAAAAAAAATTAAAAACACCGTGGCTAAGTTATTCATGTTAAACGTCTATTCAACAAGTAAGATGTGGTTTCTCGCCGAAAAAACGTAATTTATACGTCTGACTGAAGCACGGGCACAAAAGACGCTGTCTAGTTTCATGCGTGAAGATTCTAGAGTCACTCTGAACGCGAGGTCATACTCGTTAAACCGTTTTGTTTGCTCCTGATCTACTAAGGAGTCCAGTCGAAGTTTAAATTAGTCAATTACTGGTGAAATTAAACAGAAGTTTCCTTCGTTATACATAGCTTTCATTGACGTCACTTGGTCAAACATATACGGGGAAAGGGTGCGTGAAAGGGAGCTTCCATGCGTTAACGAGGCGCTCTGTCCACCAGAAAGAGGGCGAACTGATGTCACGTGGAAGGCATGTATAATCTCTACATCTGTGTCATGTATATTCCGTGTCTGTTGTGTGTATCGAATGCAGGCTTCAGGAGAATTTGAGGTTCGTTCCATCTGTTTATATAAATAAATTGACATACCAAGAACAAACCTTATCACGGTCATTACAAAGCCCTAATAAATTGCGACTTAATACAAATATTAAATACTTACACGTTCATGAGTGTTATACTGCTTCTGACATAATCTTATTTTTAACAGAAGAAAAGCTCCGAACACTTTCGCAGCCTCCTTTCGTAGCGTAGGTGAGTACATGATGCCAAAATATTTTTTTGTTCAACGACAGTTTATAGAGAATTGAGTTGATGTCAAAACAGCACTCTAAAGAGCCACTGATAATTTGTCGATACATCTATATTATTAATAAAAAATATTCTTAAAAAAATGCTGCTGCTGCTACCAATTTTCTTCTATTATTTACGAAAGTATCTTCCAATACGTTTAATATTAATTTTATGAAGAAGCAAAAAGACCAGAGGCATTTCAAATGCACAAATACCATGTTCGAAGGTTCGTATAATGCAGTCATTTTACGGAAAAATCGGAATATGTGTCAGAAAAAAATAATGGCTGACGGTTTAAGCTGTCGCGTTTTAAGTGCCCACAAAGTCGAAGACATGCGCCTTCAGTCAATATCAATTATCGTTTCGTCGTATTTTTTGCTTTGCAGAGCAAATGGAAGGCCAACCACGTGATTAAGTCATCGCCAACATTAGGACGCACATGGAAGCCGCTCTCAAGATTTATTATTTGGCCTTTTAATAAACACGCCGCTTTTTTTGTGTGTGTGGAAATGTCAGTGTTTTTCATTTTTTCATTAATTCGCTTAGTACCAATACTCCTAGTGAGTTTCATTAGTTAAATAGAAATACTGCTTTAGCTGCAACTTGATTACATTGTTATTTGTGTTGATTGGTTTATGAGGTTCGAATTAGAATCCTCTTAATTATCGCCGAAGTTTTATTAGGTGTCCTTGGCGCCATTTACCCGAAGTTAACAGACCATCCCATTTCCCGTGGTGAGTCAAAGCTAAGATAGATTTAGCAAAATAATTTGTCGGACTAGTTGGTTAAGCATCATGAAAATAGATAGCGCGAAAGACAGGGACAAATGGAAGATGCTTGTGCTTTGTAATCTTCCGCTTGTGCTTGTCTTTCGCGTTTTCTATTTTCATGAGCTAAGATAGGTTTGTTTGAGGATTGAGAAGGGGTTGCACCTGAGTTTTTATGATTTCTCTCGACTTCGACTGACCGCTGCGACTATCGGCGGTGCTGACGGAGTAAAGAGTTCTGTTTGCCCGATCCGGAACTTGAAACTTCAACAACAACACTGACAAAAAACAATCAACATGAAACTCCAGGTTTTCTGTGGTCATGCCACTGCGCACATGACTCGGGAGACGGTGAAAGAGTCCAGAGGTATCACAAACTTTAATTTGTGCTTTTACTTTTGACATACAAACCACCGCGCGCAAGCAAAATAATATTTTCTGTTCTTCATTCTTAAAGTGGAAACATTTCGACCATAGACCAAAAATCGTTTCACTGCCCCATTAACTTGTGAAATTTCCGGATTGTTTAGTGAAAACAATACAAAATGTTTGAAGAAACCTCCCGATAACCTGGTGAGGGCACAAAATTGTCTGCAGAGTAACTTCAATTTGTCTGGCGAAATGCTTACATTTTCTGGAAAAACTCCACATTCTCTGAGCTAATATTGTCACGAATGACAAGTGATGAGGCGGTGAATAACTGAGTAAACTAAACGTTTAATCGGGCGAACTTGTGCCCAAAATTAAAGAAGGAAACAAAGATAACAGTAGAGCGTCGCGGACGTCGAAGTCGGCGAAAGAGCAGAGTCGAACGCTGGGGCGAAACAGACCTGGCTTGCCAGGCGGAGCCCCTTGTACACACGTGGGCTTCCGGGAACATTCGGCGTGGAAGGTTCGGTTCGTAGAACATTCTAACCTCGAATTAGCAAGGCGGCTCTCGAACTTACTAGAACTTCACATTGCAGCGTCAGCAGGAAGGTGTAGGCGCGGCCAGGAATCGAACCCTGGCCTTCCGCGTGGAAGGCAAGCGCGATATCGAGGTATGCCACGGCGCGCGCTGCCTACTTGGTCAGCTGCGCCCGCGGCATTATTCCCTCTGTTAAAAGTGCATCGTCCCGATGCCCAGCACGAAACGAAAAACAAGACAAAAGAAATCCACAGCAGAATCGCGAGCCGCAGTTCACAGTTCACTAGTCGACGAGGGTGGAAAGTTCTATCGTTCGTAATACGGCTTCAGCCTGACGACGTGCACCACCTCGGTCGCGGCTGACGTCTTGCAGATAGGCGCGTTCCGTCGGGAAGGACTTCGTAGTTGAGATCGCCGAGGCGTCGGATGATCTTGTAGGGTCTGAAATAGCGTTTCAGAAGTTTTTCGCTGAGACCGCGGCGCCGTATCGGTGTCCACATGCCATACCCGATCTCCGGGTTGAAAGTGACGTCCCGGCGACGAAGGCTATACCGTCGTGCGTCGACACGCTGTTGGTCATGAATCTTGACTCTTGCCAGTTGGCGAGCTTCTTCCGCGCGTTGAGAGATCAGTTGAGCGTCGTCGTTGCCATCGTCGGCCGGCACGTGAGGCAGCATGGCGTCGAGCATCGTGGTAACCGCCCGACCGTAGTACCAGCTGAAACGGCGCTCACTCCCGTGGTTTCTTGAACCGCTGTGTTGTACGCAAACGTAACGTACGGCAACACCTCGTCCCACGTTTTGCGCTCAACGTCAACGTACATGGAGATCAGTAGTCGGCGATGGTCTTGTTGAGCCGTCGCTAGCTCGTTGGTCTGCGGGTGATAAGCGGTGGTTCGTCGATGGCTGGTGTGACTGAGCCGAAGTACCTCCTGGGTCAGCAGTGCCAGGAAAGATGACCCTCGATCTGTGATCAGCACTTCAGGTGCGCCGTGTCGAAGAAGGATGGACTCGACAAAAAACTTGGCGACCTCCACCGCTGTTCCCGATGGCAGGGCTTTCGTCTCGGCGTATCGTGTAAGATAATCTGTCGCGACGATAATCCACCGATTTCCTTGGCGTCGATGTTGGGAACGGCCCAGGCGAATCCATTCCGACCTGCTGGAAAGGCCTAGTCGGGGCAGGTATCGGCTGCAGGAGTCCTGCTTGCTTCGTCGGAGGCCTCTTACGTCGTTGGCACCCATGGCACGACCTTGTGTACAGATGGACTGTTTTCGGGAGTTCCGGCCAGTAGTACTGGTCACGAATCCGGGCGAGCGTCCTGCTGTAACCAAGGTGTCCAGCCGTCTGGTCGTCGTGGACATGCTTGAAAGATTTCTTCACGCAGGCTGGCCGGAACAACCAGCAGCCAGGCAGGGTTGCTCGTTCCGAAGTTCTTCTTGAAGAGCACGCCTCTGCCGCAGAACGAAGCTTGACAAGTCCCGGGCCAAGACTCGCGGAACTGAACTTCCTTGGCCTTCCAGGTGTTCCATCACGGCGCGAAGTTCCAGGTCGTCTCGTTGAAGTGCTCTTGCGTCGGCATCTGTCACTGCCCCGAGAAAACGGGCGTCATCGTCGTCGTCAGTGCTTTCGGGAGGAGATTGACTGGGGCCCTAGACAAACAGTCGGCGTCGCTATGCTTGCGGCCAGATCTTCTGCACAATGGTCACGTCGAATTCTTGCAGTCGCAGACTCCAGCGAGCGAGGCGTCCTGACGGGTCCTTGAGGTTGACGAGCCAACAGGAGAGCGTGGTGGTCCGTGACAACGCGAAACGGGATCCCGTACAGGTACGGGCGGAACTTGTTAACGCCCAGATGACAGCGAGGCATTCCTTGTCGGTCGTTGAGTAATTTTTCTCGCCTTGGACAGTGCCCGGCTTGCGTAAGCGATCACCCTCTCTGCTCCGTCTTGTCTTTGGACGAGTACCGCGCCGAGTCCGGCGTTGCTGGCGTCCGTGTGTATGCACTTCCGTTTCCACTGTTCGATCGAAGTGTCCGAAGATAGGGGCGACTGGAGTCTTTCCTTCAGGTCGTTGAACGCTTGTTCTTGCTCCTCCCCCCACTGGAATTCCACGTCGTCCTTCGTCAGATGCGTGAGCGGTGCAGAAATCTTGGCGAAATCGCGAACGAAACGTCTGTAGTAAGCGCACAGTCCAAGAAATCTTCTTACGGCTTTCTTGTCTGATGGCTTCGGAAATTCGGCAACAGCGGATGTCTTGGAAGGATCAGGGCTTACACCCTGAGCACTTGCGACATGGCCCAGGAACTCGAACTCGCCGTAAGCGAACCGACATTTTGACGGCTTTAGTGACAGTCCAGCATTCAGGATAGCCTGTGGCACGGCTCTGCAAACCTCTCAGGTGCTCGTCGAAGTCACTTGCGAATACCACGACGTCGTCGAGATAGGACGAGGCAGCTTTGCCATTTCAAGCCGGAAAGAACGGTGTCCATTACGGCGCTGGAACGTCGCCGGTGCTGTGCAGAGTCCGAACGGCATCACTTTAAATTCGGCACAGTCCGTCCGGCGTGACGAAGGCAGTCTTCTCACGATCCTGTTCGTCGACCTCGATCTGCCAGTACCCACTCTTCAGGTCCATCGACGAAAAGTATCGGGCATGGCGCAGCCGGTCCAGAGTGTCGTCGATGCGTGGCAGCGGGTAGACGTCCTTTTTCGTTATGGCGTTTAGTCGACGATAGTCCACGCAGAACCGAAGAGTCCCGTCTTTCTTTTTCACCAAGGACTACCGGTGAAGCCCACGGGCTGCTTGAGGGCTGGACAACGTCGTCATCGAGCATTTTCTTGGACCTGCTTCTGGATGACTTCTCCTCTTTCACAGAGACACGGTACGGCGACCGATGAACAGGGAGCGCGTTGTCTTCAGCGACAATTGTGCGTGTTCCGCAACGGTCGTTTGGCGCACCTTTGACGACGTGGAGAAGCACTCAGTGAACTCGGCGAGAAGGTCACTGAGCCGCCGTCGTTGTGGGTAGGCAGGGTTGGGTCGATGTCAAATCTGCGCAGGGCGGCGTTGTCTTGGGTGACCACGAAGAGGGGTCTTCTGATATTCCGGCGATTGCGGCTGAGTCCGGGAGTTCTTGGCGTGACCCACGGCGGTGCCTCGTACGGCGCTGGGCACTCCCGTCGGAAGTTCGTTACCAAGTGCAACAGTGTGTCCGTCTTGGAGCTCCGCGACGCCTCTCGCGATGCCGATCCCTCTTCCTAGAAGCAACTGGAGGCTTCCTTCGGGCAAACGTCGCCGCAGAAAGTCTCATCAACCCCGACAGGTACGATTACACTTGACCGCGGTGGTAGGTTCACGTGGTTTGCGAGGACTCGTACCGCGGATGACGTCGCTTACGGTTCCTCCGGTGGTGGAGCAGGTTTTCGTAGCGTCAGCCGGTTTGCTCCGAGGTCGATGACGGCGCCATACTCGCAGAGAAAGTCCATGCCGAGGATAACGTCCCTCGAACAGTCTTGCAGGACGACGAACCTGACAGGGCACGTCTCACCGTGGATCTCGACGCGAGCAGTGCATCTCCCGACCGGCGTGATGAGGTGCCCTCCGGCGGTTCGTATTTGAGGTCCATCCCACGGCGTCGTGACTTTTCGAAGGCGGCGGGAGCCTCCGACTCAAGACTGAGTAGTCTGCTCCGGTGTCCACGAGTGCTGATGCGTCGTGGCCGTCGATGACGACGTTTAGGCTGTTGGACATCGTTGCAGGGGCGTCGTTTCGCTCTCTGGTAGCGTTCGAGTGGGGGCCCTCCGACGTTCGTGGAGGATCTTGGCGTCGGTCGTCTTCGGCAACTCCACCTCCAGGGGTCGCCGCGCCTAGTTTCCCCGGCGAGGAGCGAGGGGCGACAGGCTTTCACGTCGGGGTCGGTGCATCGGCGAAGCTGGACGTCGCGGCGACGGCGACCGGAACTTCTCGGCGGGACGCAGGCTCGGGGGACTGAGGTCGTCGCAAGTACTCGTCGATCTCCCGAGGTCGTTCACCATAACGGGGGCGCGGGTCGTTCGGGTGAAACCCGCGCAGCCCAAGTCGTCGGTATGGGCATCGGCGGTAGGTATGGTCTGCTTCCCCGCAATGGAAGCACAGAGGGCGTCGGTCGGGCGTACGCCACACGTCGGTTTTCGGCAGTGCGCGAGGCTCCGTGCGGGCGTACTGCGCCGGGTCGTCGTGGCGTTCGTCGTGTTGCGGCGCAGGAGACTGACGTCGGGGCGGCGCGACATGAGGTGCGAGGAGGAGGCGGTGGCCGTCGAGCCACTGCGGCGTAGGTCAACGTGGGCTCCTCGGTGGCTGCCACGGCGATGGGAGCCTCTGGTTGATGGCTCTCTGAACTTCGTCCCGCACAGCCTCGGCGATGGAGAGCGTCGCTGGTCGGCTTGCGGCTGGCAGCAACCGGCGGATTTCCTTCTGGACGACCTCCCGGATGATTTCGCGGATGTCTGTACCAGGAGCGTTTTCGCCGCTAAGCGGAGCGAGCTGCGAGTGACACTTGCAATGCCGCCGGTAGTGGGAAGCGCGGGCCTGGAGGGCGCGTCGATGTTTGTTGCGCCTCGGTGACGAAGGCGTCGACGGTTGCCGGCGGGTTGCGGACGAGGCCTCCGAAGATGTCATCTCTCACCCCGCGCATGATGATTCGTAGCTTCTTCTCTTCTGTAGCCCGAGGGTCGGCGCGGGTACTCAGCGCAGAACGTCCTCTACGAAGCCGGTGCACGCTCTCGTTGGGGCCCTGGGTCCTGGTTCGCAGTAGGTCCTCAGCTCTCTCGGCGGTGGTGGTTGATGAACGTAGCTTCAGCACCGGTCTTGAAAATGTCCCACGACGTCAGAGAGGACTCATGGTTCTCGTACCAGTGCTTGGCGGTCCCCGCCGGAAAATAAACGTCGTGTAGGCGCTGCTCGTCGGTCCAGTTATTGTGGCGGGCAACGCGTTCATACTGGTCAATCCAGTCTTCGACGTCTTCGTAGAGTTCACCGTGGAAGGGGCAACTGTCCGCGGTGCGACGGGCTAGGTAGATGACGGGAGAAGAGGCTGGGGGCTTGCGACTGGTTGGCCATCGTCGTCTTCGCTGGCTGCTTGGTCCTGGGCGGCAGAAGTCCGAATTCCGGTTGCAGGCCTTGGTGCGACGACTCAACCGGATCTCGGTAGCGGCCTTCGTTGGTTCCCTTCGCGGGCTTGGCGTCGGACTTGCACTGCGGGCCCTTGGAGGGGTACGCGGCAGGGGCATGCGTTACCCCGCACCTCCACCAAAATGTCATGAATGACAAGTGATGAGGCGGTGAATAACTGAGTAAACTAAACATTTAATCGGGCGAACTTGTGCCCAAAAATAAAGAAGGAAACAAAAGATAACAGTAGGAGCGTCGGGCGTCGAAGTCGGCGAAAGAGCAGAGTCGAACGCTGGGGCGAAACTGACCCAGCTTGCCAGGCGGAGCCCCTTTTGTACACACGTGGGCTTCGGGAACATTCGGCGTGGAAGGTTCGGTTCGTAGAACATTCTAACCTCGAATTAGCAAGGCGGCTTTCGAACTTACTAGAACTTCACATAACAGCGTCACAAACAGGCATAGGCGCGGCCAGGAATCGAACCCGGCCATCTGCGTGGAAGGCAAGCGCGATAACTGCTGGTGCCACGGGCGCGCTGCCTACTTGGTCCAGCTGCGCGCTGCACATTGGCTATAGGAAACAAGATGTAATATGAAACCTCGGAACTCCTGTCGAAAACCCTCCACTATTAGGCTCGTCGTCTGCGCCGAGGCGAACCGTCTTTTGTGTTGATCGCTCGCCGCGACTTTCGGCGATGCAAGTCCGTGAAAAGTCGACAGTAGCGGAGGGAGCGGCTGGGGTCTCTGAAGAGAGGATCCAACGGGAAACAAGGTGGTCCCCCAGAGAAGTCACTTGAGAGACGGCGTGAGACTTGAGCGGGACATTGACTTTTATTTGCTTAATTTTTAGAAAATAAAAACTAAATCACGCAAAAAAAACATTGTTTGTTTCTTTTGTAGAAAATTCCTTTACAAATGAATAAAACTTAAGAATATAAACAAAAATGAACGTTGAAAAATGAAAAGTAAGAAACATTATAAAAATAAAAACAAAAACAAACGAATAGTAAAGAATTTTTAGTACTGCTGTCTGAGAGACGCGTTGGCCAAATATTCAAGTCACCCTTTTTGAAAGAGTAATAGATGGGCTACAGACACACCTGTCATTCCGTCTTTTAATGCTTGATGCTTGCATAATTTCCCTGCTGAGTTAGTTGGGACTCTTGCCTTGCACAGTAAACTCGTTTAAAAGCGCCGAACACCCGCAGTCCCTACAGTGCATTCCTAAATTTCCCCGAGTTGGCGTTGACGCTGTTGTTTCCATGCTCTCGAAGGCGGTCATCTAGACACCATCCAGTATTCCCTATGTACTCTCCCCCACAGGAAAGTGGGAAGAAATAAATGACACCCACCTCACGGGAGACAAAGTTCGTTCTGCGTTTCTTGGAGCAGCTTACTGCATTACTTGAAGGCGAGTTTACCTTTTTGCACATGCTGTAGAGCTTTTTGGGGGCTGAAAAGACCACAACTACGTGAACTGTATTCGCTGTCCCTCTTAAGGCTGTCAGAGAACTTTAAATAACCTTTCTTTAAATAGCTTTTGTTAACAAACGTTAAATAAATAATAATAAGTAATAATAAAAAAAGACATTAAATAACATGCACTACCAACTTGCCTAGTCAGCTGTCCGAACATTTTAATTTATGCTTCCGTATTGTAACAATGAGCGAAGAAGTGATTTAAATGCTGTGAGTTTAGTAAGAAGTGATGCTTTATAATAATTTCTTCGTAGAAAACGAAGAGTTGTCGCTGCCTTCTTTAGTACGGTCCCAATATGAAATTTCCACGTTAGGTCTTCTGTGATAATTTTTCCAAGGTATTTGTAAGAAGATACATTTTCTACGTAGGACCAGTCTAATAAATATTTCGAATTATAAAGACCAACTTTGGGATTAAATTAGATGAATTTTGTCTTGAAAGAGTTAATATCGATTTGCCATGTTTTGCACCAAGCTGAAGCAATGTCAAGATCAGATTGCAACTGAGACAAATCTTCGAAATTGAATAACAGGGCGGTAAATCACACAATCATCGGCAAAAAGGCGCATGGATGAAGTGACAGAGCATGGCAGATCGTTGATGTAGAAAAAGCGAGGGACCTAGAACACTCCCCTGTGGGATTCCTGATTGAACTGGCAGAGGCAAGGAATGAACATTGTAATACGGACAGATTGCTGACGATTCATAAGAAATGAAGCTATCGGATTGGTTATACTGTCTTCAATATTAAGTTGGGAAAGTTTCAGTTTGTAAACGCTGGTGAGGTACCATGTCGAAAGCTTTGGCAAAATTGGTGAAAAAGGAATGGGTAGAAAGTGACGCTATGAAAGGTTTATAGAGGTGAGATACAAAACCAAAATTTGGGATTCGCATGTGAGGTGGTTTAGGAAACCCTGTTGTCCTGGATGTAAGAAGTTATTTTAATCGAGAAAGTTGATTAAGTAAGAGTAAAATGATGGGCTCCATAATTTTTAAAAGGTATGCTAGTAAGTGATATGGGCCTGAAGTTCGATGGCAGATCTCGGCCACCAGATTTTATGATAGGTATGACGCGGCCTTTTTTACAGTCAGATGGAATATCAGAGGTTAAATAGGATGTCTGGTATAAGCGAGCTAAAATTACGGACACAATGTTTTTGCTGTTACAGTGCCTTGGTGATATGCCGACAATGTCAGGGGTGGAGTTAAGGTTGAGCCGTTCAAAAGATGTTGCGATTCCTGAAGAGGTGAACATCATCTCTTTTATTGTTGACCTGGTGCTGCTGGGTAATGAAGGGGGTGGAAAAGCTTCGCCTATAAATACAGAGTTAAAATATTTATTCAAAATGGACGCAGTGTCACTCACTATAGGATAAGTAATTTCCGCTCTCATCCTTTAACTTGGGCAAGTTCGAATTTTTTTAGGGTGCTACAGTCTGCCAGGATATTCTTGGGATTTTCTCTAAGCATATTCAAGCGATCACGCTTAAAAAAGGGCCTTACATTTTTTTACCTCTTATTATAAACGGCACCAGATTCAAAATAGCTGATCCCAGGACTGCGGTTAAAGCAGTCGCTTTGCACTTTGGAAAAGTAGATTTTTCCGAATTAAACCTAGATCGTAAAGCAACAACTATAGCTGTCCTCTTTAACTTTAATTTTGACACTTCCACTTTTTCGATGAAACGGGTGTTCGGTGAAACGGCGTTCGACGAAATGTCCGGGAACCGAACGCGTTACCCGTGGCGTCGTATCTGTTTTTGACGTCACACATACACACACACGCACACACACGCACACGCACAAGCACACGCACATACGCACGCACGCACGCACGTACGCACGCACGCACATACATTATTTTTTTAAAGCGCCTTTTTACTTATGAAAATGTATCCTGTGTTCATAGATTTACCCGGATTCCACTGGTGGCGCCACGCGGCCTAGAGGGAAGAGCGGAAACCCGCGCGAACAATGCTGCAAGAGATGGACTCACGATGGATTTGTCCGAGACGGCGTTCCGGTAGCTGCCCAGCGGATTGACCACGAACGAGCGACAGGGCCTGGGCCTCACGTCGTGCGCCTCTGCCACCGTGAAACTGGACAGCCTGCGACGGCGAAGCGGACCAGCAACGCTCTCTCTTGGGCCGGTTTAATGCCGCACCTTCACGTGGGTGGCGGACATGTCATCGAACTCCGTAAAATTGAGTAAATGCACATTTAATCGAACGCCGATTCATCGTACATCTTCCATCGAATCGCTTGACGCCGTTTCATCGAATATCACTTCACCGAATTTTGAAGAATTATAGGTGATTTTTAGATGCTTCACTCTCGCTTTGAGTTGTTTTCTGTGACTTGCTGTTCTGAGGTAAGATAAGTGACTGTTATCCATCACATACTTTGTTCTCTAGTTGTCCACGCACGAAATGTTCACCAGGAAAGGGATATAACTATTCATCTTTGCGTCTATTTTTTATTTCGTGTTTATCTATTTACTTGCGTCATCAGTCTATTCTAGCAGAATAGCTTCTTTTCCTAAGAACGTAGATCGAAAAGCCGGCAGGTTCACGGTTCTGCCGATTACTGAAAATGCACAGAAAGGAAGCATCGTCTTTTTTTTTTTCTTTCTTTTTTTGTGCGACATGAAGACGTGTTTGTTACTTCAAGAACAGCTTTTAGCTTGAAACAAAATACGTCTCTTCAGGGACGAGGATACACCCTTGAAAGAACTGCACTTGATGATCACAGGTTTCATAAAATGCCAAGGCGGTGTTCCCGTTTATTATTGACCGCATTAGCAGCACGGGTCATCATCTAAAAAAAGAAATAGAAACGGAAGGTGTAGCGGAGAAAATCAAGTTTCTTATTATTAGTTTCGCTCCCTGTAGGAAAAGAAAGGTCTGCTATCTTTTCGAATATACTATCCTTTCGAATATGCAAGAAAACTATTTCCTAGATCAAAAATTCCTAGTGCTCATCTAGGCGGGATTCGATGGAATGGCTTCGATGAAACGGCGTTTGCTGAAATGGCGTTCTACAAAACAGCTTCGATAAGGAGATATTCGAGGAAACGGCGTTCGATGAAATGTCCGCACCCACTATCACGTTATGAATGATTGGATTGACGGACGTGTGGCGGCTGTTCCCATATTTATTGGCGGATTACTCGCGCCGCACTAGAGTTATTGGCAACTCCAGATGCGCCACTTAGCGGAAGAAAAAACAAACAAAAAAAACGTGAAATAGGAGAGCGAGGCCGCCTATCCAAGTTTTCGTGGCTGGATTCCAGAGTGCTTCCAAACAGCACGATTGGGGTCACGTGGTTTATGGGCTGCGTTTGTGCAATACTACGCCACAAGGAGGCGACGAAGGCGTCGATTGTCCCTGCAGCCATGGCATAGTAACCCTCGAGCGAGGGGACAAAAAAGGGCACGGACAGACACGAAACTCCGAAAATTCTCCATGGTTAGAGTTGCTCCCTCTTTTAACTAGAGACCCTTTGATCCAATTGTGCTTCGGAAACTTGAGCAGCCTGACGGCCAAATTGGGAAACACAAGAACGGGATTAAATGCACGCCGTTCGAGTTGTGAACTATATAAAAAAATGTATCTGCAGGATCTTAATTTTTTAATGATCATATAACTACGAAAAGTTTGATTCCCAAGCAATTGGGCGAGATACTGCGCACGCATGTTATAAATACCGTTTAAAATCGTTTTTTTATTGTCCGAAAGAACCATGTCCGACCCCCTTGGGCAACACGAGCAACAAAACGTCACGGTAGGTACGGGAAAAAGGTTGAACAGGCATTCAACTTTATTCGATAGTCAAATATTAAATTGGGCGCGATAAAAACATTGAGACATTGGTCGGCATTCTTGTCTTTGCTGTACGCTACTACACCACGTGATTGCGTCTACCGTTTCGGTTTCAAACATATCCGGCTTCTCTTTCCTTTGCTAACTGCCCTAACCATGCTGATCGTCCCACCGTGGCTCGCATTCGTCGTGGAAGGCGGTCGTAGAACCTGATTGTGGATTAGAGCAGACCCATTTTAGAAGTCCCCGTCGTCGCCTGTCCGCCATTGCTCGCTCACGTACTCTGAGCATGTATTGACACGAGTGCTGACGTCAGCGCTCGACCGGGGACTCGGGTCGAATCACGTGCTTCGTGCCCGAGAAACGGCGACCATCGACGTTGACTGTTGAACTTTTGGAAAAGGGTTTATGATAATAAAACATAAAAAATAAAGCAATAAAAAATCGTAATTCCAGAAGGATTCAAACCCAGAACGTCGTAACATACTGGGTAGCAACGAGGGACGCGCGCGCTCGTGACCCCTAGAGAACGAGCCCATCCGTTTCGGGTTGTTTGTGCTCGCGAGTGTGGTCCTAGGACGTTGGGCTTTTCCCACGACCGGCTTCATGATCGTAAGTTTTTGTTAAGTTTCCTTTACACGTATCTTGTTCGGCAGTAACTTGACATGCTGCTTTTCAAGCACGCAAAGGCGATTCATTTTGCTTCTATTTCCAGCCTTCTCCTCCATCGTGTTCGTCGAACGAATCAGCAATTTTTCCAGTCAAATCGAGAACGTACTCGCAGCTCGTCATTTAACGATCGTTTTGGGACGCGGTTTAGCCGATCGAAATTGCAGACGATCCCCTCAAACCTTCCCCAGTAGTACGACATACGGTAGCAGAAACGACATACGGTGTCGGCGTGTATAGAGTAAAAGTCGACCGCGGTGTAATGGGCGACGCTCAGGCTCAGTGAGGTTGGCCGTGTTAAAATTATCAGAGCATAATATCAGATGTCAGATGTCATCCGTCGACTCGCGTGCGCGATGTCAATATGGCGTCGCTGTTGGAACGATATCTGACGCTCTGACTTGGCCCATCAAGTCCGGTTTATGTCGCCATCTTGCACAGACAATAAACAAATCATATTTTGATCTAATGCGACGCTCAGGCTCAGTGAGGTTGGCCGTGTTAAAATTATCAGAGCATAATATCAGATGTCAGATGTCATCCGTCGACTCGCGTGCGCGATGTCAATATGGCGTCGCTGTTGGAACGATATCTGACGCTCTGACTTGGCCCATCAAGTCCGGTTTATCTTGCACTCTTGCACAGACAATAAACAAATCATATTTTGATCTAATGCGACGCTCAGGCTCAGTGAGGTTGGCCGTGTTAAAATTATCAGAGCATAATCATCAGATGTCAGATGTCATCCGTCGACTCGCGTGCGCGATGTCAATATGGCGTCGCTGTTGGAACGATATCTGACGCTCTGACTTGGCCCATCAAGTCCGGTTTATCTTGCACTCTTGCACAGACAATAAACAAATCATATTTTGATCTAATGCGACGCTCAGGCTCAGTGAGGTTGGCCGTGTTAAAATTATCAGAGCATAATATCAGATGTCAGATGTCATCCGTCGACTCGCGTGCGCGATGTCAATATGGCGTCGCTGTTGGAACGATATCTGACGCTCTGACTTGGCCCATCAAGTCCGGTTTATCTTGCACTCTTGCACAGACAATAAACAAATCATATTTTGATCTAATGCGACGCTCAGGCTCAGTGAGGTTGGCCGTGTTAAAATTATCAGAGCATAATATCAGATGTCAGATGTCATCCGTCGACTCGCGTGCGCGATGTCAATATGGCGTCGCTGTTGGAACGATATCTGACGCTCTGACTTGGCCCATCATGTCCGGTTTATGTCGCCATCTTGCACAGACAATAAACAAATCATATTTTGATCTAATGCGACGCTCAGGCTCAGTGAGGTTGGCCGTGTTAAAATTATCAGAGCATAATATCAGATGTCAGATGTCATCCGTCGACTCGCGTGCGCGATGTCAATATGGCGTCGCTGTTGGAACGATATCTGACGCTCTAACGTGGCCCATCATGTCCGGTTTATGTCGCCATCTTGCACAGACAATAAACAAATCATATTTTGATCTAATGCGACCGCTCAGGCTCAGTGAGGTTGGCCGTGTTAAAATTATCAGAGCATAATATCAGATGTCAGATGTCATCCGTCGACTCGCGTGCGCGATGTCAATATGGCGTCGCTGTTGGAACGATATCTGACGCTCTAACGTGGCCCATCATGTCCGGTTTATGTCGCCATCTTGCACAGACAATAAACAAATCATATTTTGATCTAATGCGACGCTCAGGCTCAGTGAGGTTGGCCGTGTTAAAATTATCAGAGCATAATATCAGATGTCAGATGTCATCCGTCGACTCGCGTGCGCGATGTCAATATGGCGTCGCTGTTGGAACGATATCTGACGCTCTGACTTGGCCCATCAAGTCCGGTTTATCTTGCACTCTTGCACAGACAATAAACAAATCATATTTTGATCTAATGCGACGCTCAGGCTCAGTGAGGTTGGCCGTGTTAAAATTATCAGAGCATAATATCAGATGTCAGATGTCATCCGTCGACTCGCGTGCGCGATGTCAATATGGCGTCGCTGTTGGAACGATATCTGACGCTCTGACTTGGCCCATCAAGTCCGGTTTATCTTGCACTCTTGCACAGACAATAAACAAATCATATTTTGATCTAATGCGACGCTCAGGCTCAGTGAGGTTGGCCGTGTTAAAATTATCAGAGCATAATATCAGATGTCAGATGTCATCCGTCGACTCGCGTGCGCGATGTCAATATGGCGTCGCTGTTGGAACGATATCTGACGCTCTAACGTGGCCCATCATGTCCGGTTTATGTCGCCATCTTGCACAGACAATAAACAAATCATATTTTGATCTAAATGCGACGCTCAGGCTCAGTGAGGTTGGCCGTGTTAAAATTATCAGAGCATAATATCAGATGTCAGATGTCATCCGTCGACTCGCGTGCGCGATGTCAATATGGCGTCGCTGTTGGAACGATATCTGACGCTCTAACGTGGCCCATCATGTCCGGTTTATGTCGCCATCTTGCACAGACAATAAACAAATCATATTTTGATCTAATGCGACGCTCAGGCTCAGTGAGGTTGGCCGTGTTAAAATTATCAGAGCATAATATCAGATGTCAGATGTCATCCGTCGACTCGCGTGCGCGATGTCAATATGGCGTCGCTGTTGGAACGATATCTGACGCTCTGACTTGGCCCATCAAGTCCGGTTTATCTCGCACATCTTGCACAGACAATAAACAAATCATATTTTGATCTAATGCGACGCTCAGGCTCAGTGAGGTTGGCCGTGTTAAAATTATCAGAGCATAATATCAGATGTCAGATGTCATCCGTCGACTCGCGTGCGCGATGTCAATATGGCGTCGCTGTTGGAACGATATCTGACGCTCTAACGTGGCCCATCATGTCCGGTTTATGTCGCCATCTTGCACAGACAATAAACAAATCATATTTTGATCTAATGCGACGCTCAGGCTCAGTGAGGTTGGCCGTGTTAAAATTATCAGAGCATAATATCAGATGTCAGATGTCATCCGTCGACTCGCGTGCGCGATGTCAATATGGCGTCGCTGTTGGAACGATATCTGACGCTCTAACGTGGCCCATCATGTCCGGTTTATGTCGCCATCTTGCACAGACAATAAACAAATCATATTTTGATCTAATGCGACGCTCAGGCTCAGTGAGGTTGGCCGTGTTAAAATTATCAGAGCATAATATCAGATGTCAGATGTCATCCGTCGACTCGCGTGCGCGATGTCAATATGGCGTCGCTGTTGGAACGATATCTGACGCTCTGACTTGGCCCATCAAGTCCGGTTTATCTTGCACTCTTGCACAGACAATAAACAAATCATATTTTGATCTAATGCGACGCTCAGGCTCAGTGAGGTTGGCCGTGTTAAAATTATCAGAGCATAATATCAGATGTCAGATGTCATCCGTCGACTCGCGTGCGCGATGTCAATATGGCGTCGCTGTTGGAACGATATCTGACGCTCTAACGTGGCCCATCATGTCCGGTTTATGTCGCCATCTTGCACAGACAATAAACAAATCATATTTTGATCTAATGCGACGCTCAGGCTCAGTGAGGTTGGCCGTGTTAAAATTATCAGAGCATAATATCAGATGTCAGATGTCATCCGTCGACTCGCGTGCGCGATGTCAATATGGCGTCGCTGTTGGAACGATATCTGACGCTCTGACGTGGCCCATCATGTCCGGTTTATGTCGCCATCTTGCACAGACAATAAACAAATCATATTTTGATCTAATGCGACGCTCAGGCTCAGTGAGGTTGGCCGTGTTAAAATTATCAGAGCATAATATCAGATGTCAGATGTCATCCGTCGACTCGCGTGCGCGATGTCAATATGGCGTCGCTGTTGGAACGATATCTGACGCTCTGACTTGGCCCATCAAGTCCGGTTTATCTTGCACTCTTGCACAGACAATAAACAAATCATATTTTGATCTAATGCGACGCTCAGGCTCAGTGAGGTTGGCCGTGTTAAAATTATCAGAGCATAATATCAGATGTCAGATGTCATCCGTCGACTCGCGTGCGCGATGTCAATATGGCGTCGCTGTTGGAACGATATCTGACGCTCTGACTTGGCCCATCAAGTCCGGTTTATCTTGCACATCTTGCACAGACAATAAACAAATCATATTTTGATCTAATGCGACGCTCAGGCTCAGTGAGGTTGGCCGTGTTAAAATTATCAGAGCATAATATCAGATGTCAGATGTCATCCGTCGACTCGCGTGCGCGATGTCAATATGGCGTCGCTGTTGGAACGATATCTGACGCTCTGACTTGGCCCATCATGTCCGGTTTATCTCGCACATCTTGCACAGACAATAAACAAATCATATTTTGATCTAATGCGACGCTCAGGCTCAGTGAGGTTGGCCGTGTTAAAATTATCAGAGCATAATATCAGATGTCAGATGTCATCCGTCGACTCGCGTGCGCGATGTCAATATGGCGTCGCTGTTGGAACGATATCTGACGCTCTAACGTGGCCCATCATGTCCGGTTTATCGTTGCCATCTTGCACAGACAATAAACAAATCATATTTTGATCTAATGCGACGCTCAGGCTCAGTGAGGTTGGCCGTGTTAAAATTATCAGAGCATAATATCAGATGTCAGATGTCATCCGTCGACTCGCGTGCGCGATGTCAATATGGCGTCGCTGTTGGAACGATATCTGACGCTCTGACTTGGCCCATCAAGTCCGGTTTATCTTGCACTCTTGCACAGACAATAAACAAATCAGTACTTTGATCTAATGCGACGCTCAGGCTCAGTGAGGTTGGCCGTGTTAAAATTATCAGAGCATAATATCAGATGTCAGATGTCATCCGTCGACTCGCGTGCGCGATGTCAATATGGCGTCGCTGTTGGAACGATATCTGACGCTCTGACTGGCCCATCAGTCCGGTTTGTCGCATCTTGCACAGACAATAAACAAATCATATTTTGATCTAATGCGACGCTCAGGCTCAGTGAGGTTGGCCGTGTTAAAATTATCAGAGCATAATATCAGATGTCAGATGTCATCCGTCGACTCGTGCGATGTCAATATGGCGTCGCTGTTGGAACGATATGACGCCCTAACTGGCCCATCAGTCCGGTTTATCGCCTCTTGCACAGACAATAAACAAATCATATTTGATCTAATGCGACGCTCAGGCTCAGTGAGGTTGGCCGTGTTAAAATTATCAGAGCATAATATCAGATGTCAGATGTCATCCGTCGACTCGCGTGCGCGATGTCAATATGGCGTCGCTGTTGGAACGATATCTGACGCTCTGACTTGGCCCATCAAGTCCGGTTTATCTTGCACTCTTGCACAGACAATAAACAAATCATATTTTGATCTAATGCGACGCTCAGGCTCAGTGAGGTTGGCCGTGTTAAAATTATCAGAGCATAATATCAGATGTCAGATGTCATCCGTCGACTCGCGTGCGCGATGTCAATATGGCGTCGCTGTTGGAACGATATCTGACGCTCTAACGTGGCCCATCATGTCCGGTTTATGTCGCCACTTGCACAGACAATAAACAAACCATATTTTGATCTAATGCGACGCTCAGGCTCAGTGAGGTTGGCCGTGTTAAAATTATCAGAGCATAATATCAGATGTCAGATGTCATCCGTCGACTCGCGTGCGCGATGTCAATATGGCGTCGCTGTTGGAACGATATCTGACGCTCTAACGTGGCCCATCATGTCCGGTTTATGTCGCCATCTTGCCACAGACAATAAACCAAATCATATTTTGATCTAATGCGACGCTCCAGGCTCAGTGAGGTTGGCCCCGTGTTAAAATTATCAGAGCATAATATCAGATGTCAGATGTCATCCGTCGACTCGCGTGCGCGATGTCAATATGGCGTCGCTGTTGGAACGATATCTGACGCTCTAACGTGGCCCATCATGTCCGGTTTATGTCGCCATCTTGCACAGACAATAAACAAATCATATTGTGATCTAATGCGACGCTCAGGCTCAGTGAGGTTGGCCGTGTTAAAATTATCAGAGCATAATATCAGATGTCAGAAGTCATCCGTCGACTCGCGTGCGCGATGTCAATATGGCGTCGCTGTTGGAACGATATCTGACGCTCTAACGTGGCCCATCATGTCCGGTTTATGTCGCCATCTTGCACAGACAATAAACAAATCATATTTTGATCTAATGCGACGCTCAGGCTCAGTGAGGTTGGCCGTGTTAAAATTATCAGAGCATAATATCAGATGTCAGATGTCATCCGTCGACTCGCGTGCGCGATGTCAATATGGCGTCGCTGTTGGAACGATATCTGACGCTCTGACTTGGCCCATCAAGTCCGGTTTATCTTGCACTCTTGCACAGACAATAAACAAATCATATTTTGATCTAATGCGACGCTCAGGCTCAGTGAGGTTGGCCGTGTTAAAATTACCAGAGCATAATATCAGACGTCAGATGTCATCCGTCGACTCGCGTGCGCGATGTCAATATGGCGTCGCTGTTGGAACGATATCTGACGCTCTGACTTGGCCCATCAAGTCCGGTTTATCTTGCACTCTTGCACAGACAATAAACAAATCATATTTTGATCTAATGCGACGCTCAGGCTCAGTGAGGTTGGCCGTGTTAAAATTATCAGAGCATAATATCAGATGTCAGATGTCATCCGTCGACTCGCGTGCGCGATGTCAATATGGCGTCGCTGTTGGAACGATATCTGACGCTCTGACTTGGCCCATCAAGTCCGGTTTATCTTGCACTCTTGCACAGACAATAAACAAATCATATTTTGATCTAACGCGACGCTCAGGCTCAGTGAGGTTGGCCGTGTTAAAATTATCAGAGCATAATATCAGATGTCAGATGTCATCCGTCGACTCGCGTGCGCGATGTCAATATGGCGTCGCTGTTGGAACGATATCTGACGCTCCTGACTTGGCCCATCAAGTCCGGTTTATCTTGCACTCTTCCACAGACAATAAACAAATCATATTTTGATCTAATGCGACGCTCAGGCTCAGTGAGGTTGGCCGTGTTAAAATTATCAGAGCATAATATCAGATGTCAGATGTCATCCGTCGACTCGCGTGCGCGATGTCAATATGGCGTCGCTGTTGGAACGATATCTGACGCTCTAACGTGGCCCATCATGTCCGGTTTATGTCGCCATCTTGCACAGACAATAAACAAATCATATTTTGATCTAATGCGACGCTCAGGCTCAGTGAGGTTGGCCGTGTTAAAATTATCAGAGCATAATATCAGATGTCAGATGTCATCCGTCGACTCGCGTGCGCGATGTCAATATGGCGTCGCTGTTGGAACGATATGCTGACGCTCTAACGTGGCCCATCATGTCCGGTTTATGTCGCCATCTTGCACAGACAATAAACAAATCATATTTTGATCTAATGCGACGCTCAGGCTCAGTGAGGTTGGCCGTGTTAAAATTATCAGAGCATAATATCAGATGTCAGATGTCATCCGTCGACTCGCGTGCGCGATGTCAATATGGCGTCGCTGTTGGAACGATATCTGACGCTCTGACTTGGCCCATCAAGTCCGGTTTATCTTGCACTCTTGCACAGACAATAAACAAATCATATTTTGATCTAATGCGACGCTCAGGCTCAGTGAGGTTGGCCGTGTTAAAATTATCAGAGCATAATATCTGATGTCAGATGTCATCCGTCGACTCGCGTGCGCGATGTCAATATGGCGTCGCTGTTGGAACGATATCTGACGCTCTAACGTGGCCCATCATGTCCGGTTTATGTCGCCATCTTGCACAGACAATAAACAAATCATATTTTGATCTAATGCGACGCTCAGGCTCAGTGAGGTTGGCCGTGTTAAAATTATCAGAGCATAATATCAGATGTCAGATGTCATCCGTCGACTCGCGTGCGCGATGTCAATATGGCGTCGCTGTTGGAACGATATCTGACGCTCTGACGTGGCCCATCATGTCCGGTTTATGTCGCCATCTTGCACAGACAATAAACAAATCATATTTTGATCTAATGCGACGCTCAGGCTCAGTGAGGTTGGCCGTGTTAAAATTATCAGAGCATAATATCAGATGTCAGATGTCATCCGTCGACTCGCGTGCGCGATGTCAATATGGCGTCGCTGTTGGAACGATATCTGACGCTCTAACGTGGCCCATCATGTCCGGTTTATGTCGCCATCTTGCACAGACAATAAACAAATCATATTGTGATCTAATGCGACGCTCAGGCTCAGTGAGGTTGGCCGTGTTAAAATTATCAGAGCATAATATCAGATGTCAGATGTCATCCGTCGACTCGCGTGCGCGATGTCAATATGGCGTCGCTGTTGGAACGATATCTGACGCTCTGACGTGGCCCATCATGTCCGGTTTATGTCGCACATCTTGCACAGACAATAAACAAATCATATTTTGATCTAATGCGACGCTCAGGCTCAGTGAGGTTGGCCGTGTTAAAATTATCAGAGCATAATATCAGATGTCAGATGTCATCCGTCGACTCGCGTGCGCGATGTCAATATGGCGTCGCTGTTGGAACGATATCTGACGCTCTGACTTGGCCCATCAAGTCCGGTTTATCTTGCACTCTTGCACAGACAATAAACAAATCATATTTTGATCTAATGCGACGCTCAGGCTCAGTGAGGTTGGCCGTGTTAAAATTATCAGAGCATAATATCAGATGTCAGATGTCATCCGTCGACTCGCGTGCGCGATGTCAATATGGCGTCGCTGTTGGAACGATATCTGACGCTCTGACTTGGCCCATCAAGTCCGGTTTATCTTGCACTCTTGCACAGACAATAAACAAATCATATTTTGATCTAATGCGACGCTCAGGCTCAGTGAGGTTGGCCGTGTTAAAATTATCAGAGCATAATATCAGATGTCAGATGTCATCCGTCGACTCGCGTGCGCGATGTCAATATGGCGTCGCTGTTGGAACGATATCTGACGCTCTGACGTGGCCCATCATGTCCGGTTTATGTCGCCATCTTGCACAGACAATAAACAAATCATATTTTGATCTAATGCGACGCTCAGGCTCAGTGAGGTTGGCCGTGTTAAAATTATCAGAGCATAATATCAGATGTCAGATGTCATCCGTCGACTCGCGTGCGCGATGTCAATATGGCGTCGCTGTTGGAACGATATCTCGACGCTCTAGACTGTAGGCCCATCATAGTCCGGTTTATGCTCTGCCACTCTGGTCGCGACGTAGACAATCAAACAAATCATATTTTGATCTAATGCGACGCTCAGGCTCAGTGAGGTTGGCCGTGTTAAAATTATCAGAGCATAATATCAGATGTCAGATGTCATCCGTCGACTCGCGTGCGCGATGTCAATATGGCGTCGCTGTTGGAACGATATCTGACGCTCTAACGTGGCCCATCATGTCCGGTTTATGTCGCCATCTTGCACAGACAATAAACAAATCATATTTTGATCTAATGCGACGCTCAGGCTCAGTGAGGTTGGCCGTGTTAAAATTATCAGAGCATAATATCAGATGTCAGATGTCATCCGTCGACTCGCGTGCGCGATGTCAATATGGCGTCGCTGTTGGAACGATATCTGACGCTCTAACGTAGCCCATCATGTCCGGTTTATGTCGCACATCTTGCACAGACAATAAACAAATCATATTTTGATCTAATGCGACGCTCAGGCTCAGTGAGGTTGGCCGTGTTAAAATTATCAGAGCATAATATCAGATGTCAGATGTCATCCGTCGACTCGCGTGCGCGATGTCAATATGGCGTCGCTGTTGGAACGATATCTGACGCTCTGACTTGGCCCATCAAGTCCGGTTTATCTTGCACTCTTGCACAGACAATAAACAAATCATATTTCTGATCTAATGCGACGCTCAGGCTCAGTGAGGTTGGCCGTGTTAAAATTATCAGAGCATAATATCAGATGTCAGATGTCATCCGTCGACTCGCGTGCGCGATGTCAATATGGCGTCGCTGTTGGAACGATATCTGACGCTCTGACTTGGCCCATCAAGTCCGGTTTATCTTGCACTCTTGCACAGACAATAAACAAATCATATTTTGATCTAATGCGACGCTCAGGCTCAGTGAGGTTGGCCGTGTTAAAATTATCAGAGCATAATATCAGATGTCAGATGTCATCCGTCGACTCGCGTGCGCGATGTCAATATGGCGTCGCTGTTGGAACGATATCTGACGCTCTGACTTGGCCCATCAAGTCCGGTTTATCTTGCACTCTTGCACAGACAATAAACAAATCATATTTTGATCTAATGCGACGCTCAGGCTCAGTGAGGTTGGCCGTGTTAAAATTATCAGAGCATAATATCAGATGTCAGATGTCATCCGTCGACTCGCGTGCGCGATGTCAATATGGCGTCGCTGTTGGAACGATATTCGACGCTCTGACTTGGCCCATCAAGTCCGGTTTATCTTGCACTCTTTGCACAGACAATAAACAAATCATATTTTGATCTAATGCGACGCTCAGGCTCAGTGAGGTTGGCCGTGTTAAAATTATCAGAGCATAATATCAGATGTCAGATGTCATCCGTCGACTCGCGTGCGCGATGTCAATATGGCGTCGCTGTTGGAACGATATCTGACGCTCTAACGTGGCCCATCATGTCCGGTTTATGTCGCCATCTTGCACAGACAATAAACAAATCATATTTTGATCTAATGCGACGCTCAGGCTCAGTGAGGTTGGCCGTGTTAAAATTATCAGAGCATAATATCAGATGTCAGATGTCATCCGTCGACTCGCGTGCGCGATGTCAATATGGCGTCGCTGTTGGAACGATATCTGACGCTCTAACGTGGCCCATCATGTCCGGTTTATGTCGCCATCTTGCACAGACAATAAACAAATCATATTTTGATCTAATGCGACGCTCAGGCTCAGTGAGGTTGGCCGTGTTAAAATTATCAGAGCATAATATCAGATGTCAGATGTCATCCGTCGACTCGCGTGCGCGATGTCAATATGGCGTCGCTGTTGGAACGATATCTGACGCTCTGAACTTGGCCCATCAAGTCCGGTTTATCTTGCACTCTTGCACAGACAATAAACAAATCATATTTTGATCTAATGCGACGCTCAGGCTCAGTGAGGTTGGCCGTGTTAAAATTATCAGAGCATAATATCAGATGTCAGATGTCATCCGTCGACTCGCGTGCGCGATGTCAATATGGCGTCGCTGTTGGAACGATATCTGACGCTCTGACTTGGCCCATCAAGTCCGGTTTATCTTGCACTCTTGCACAGACAATAAACAAATCATATTTTGATCTAATGCGACGCTCAGGCTCAGTGAGGTTGGCCGTGTTAAAATTATCAGAGCATAATATCAGATGTCAGATGTCATCCGTCGACTCGCGTGCGCGATGTCAATATGGCGTCGCTGTTGGAACGATATCTGACGCTCTGACTTGGCCCATCAAGTCCGGTTTATGTCGCCATCTTGCACAGACAATAAACAAATCATATTTTGATCTAATGCGACGCTCAGGCTCAGTGAGGTTGGCCGTGTTAAAATTATCAGAGCATAATATCAGATGTCAGATGTCATCCGTCGACTCGCGTGCGCGATGTCAATATGGCGTCGCTGTTGGAACGATATCTGACGCTCTGACTTGGCCCATCAAGTCCGGTTTATCTTGCACTCTTGCACAGACAATAAACAAATCATATTTTGATCTAATGCGACGCTCAGGCTCAGTGAGGTTGGCCGTGTTAAAATTATCAGAGCATAATATCAGATGTCAGATGTCATCCGTCGACTCGCGTGCGCGATGTCAATATGGCGTCGCTGTTGGAACGATATCTGACGCTCTGACTTGGCCCATCAAGTCCGGTTTATCTTGCACTCTTGCACAGACAATAAACAAATCATATTTTGATCTAATGCGACGCTCAGGCTCAGTGAGGTTGGCCGTGTTAAAATTATCAGAGCATAATATCAGATGTCAGATGTCATCCGTCGACTCGCGTGCGCGATGTCAATATGGCGTCGCTGTTGGAACGATATCTGACGCTCTAACGTGGCCCATCATGTCCGGTTTATGCTCGCCATCTTGCACAGACAATAAACAAATCATATTTTGATCTAATGCGACGCTCAGGCTCAGTGAGGTTGGCCGTGTTAAAATTATCAGAGCATAATATCAGATGTCAGATGTCATCCGTCGACTCGCGTGCGCGATGTCAATATGGCGTCGCTGTTGGAACGATATCTGACGCTCTAACGTGGCCCATCATGTCCGGTTTATGTCGCCATCTTGCACAGACAATAAACAAATCATATTCTGATCTAATGCGACGCTCAGGCTCAGTGAGGTTGGCCGTGTTAAAATTATCAGAGCATAATATCAGATGTCAGATGTCATCCGTCGACTCGCGTGCGCGATGTCAATATGGCGTCGCTGTTGGAACGATATCTGACGCTCTGACTTGGCCCATCAAGTCCGGTTTATCTTGCACTCTTGCACAGACAATAAACAAATCATATTTTGATCTAATGCGACGCTCAGGCTCAGTGAGGTTGGCCGTGTTAAAATTATCAGAGCATAATATCAGATGTCAGATGTCATCCGTCGACTCGCGTGCGCGATGTCAATATGGCGTCGCTGTTGGAACGATATCTGACGCTCTGACTTGGCCCATCAAGTCCGGTTTATCTTGCACTCTTGCACAGACAATAAACAAATCATATTTTGATCTAATGCGACGCTCAGGCTCAGTGAGGTTGGCCGTGTTAAAATTATCAGAGCATAATATCAGATGTCAGATGTCATCCGTCGACTCGCGTGCGCGATGTCAATATGGCGTCGCTGTTGGAACGATATCTGACGCTCTGACGTGGCCCATCAAGTCCGGTTTATCTTGCACTCTTGCACAGACAATAAACAAATCATATTTTGATCTAATGCGACGCTCAGGCTCAGTGAGGTTGGCCGTGTTAAAATTATCAGAGCATAATATCAGATGTCAGATGTCATCCGTCGACTCGCGTGCGCGATGTCAATATGGCGTCGCTGTTGGAACGATATCTGACGCTCTGACTTGGCCCATCAAGTCCGGTTTATCTTGCACTCTTGCACAGACAATAAACAAATCATATTTTGATCTAATGCGACGCTCAGGCTCAGTGAGGTTGGCCGTGTTAAAATTATCAGAGCATAATATCAGATGTCAGATGTCATCCGTCGACTCGCGTGCGCGATGTCAATATGGCGTCGCTGTTGGAACGATATCTGACGCTCTGACTTGGCCCATCAAGTCCGGTTTATCTTGCACTCTTGCACAGACAATAAACAAATCATATTTTGATCTAATGCGACGCTCAGGCTCAGTGAGGTTGGCCGTGTTAAAATTATCAGAGCATAATATCAGATGTCAGATGTCATCCGTCGACTCGCGTGCGCGATGTCAATATGGCGTCGCTGTTGGAACGATATCTGACGCTCTGACTTGGCCCATCAAGTCCGGTTTATCTCGCACATCTTGCACAGACAATAAACAAATCATATTTTGATCTAATGCGACGCTCAGGCTCAGTGAGGTTGGCCGTGTTAAAATTATCAGAGCATAATATCAGATGTCAGATGTCATCCGTCGACTCGCGTGCGCGATGTCAATATGGCGTCGCTGTTGGAACGATATCTGACGCTCTGACTTGGCCCATCAAGTCCGGTTTATCTTGCACTCTTGCACAGACAATAAACAAATCATATTTTGATCTAATGCGACGCTCAGGCTCAGTGAGGTTGGCCGTGTTAAAATTATCAGAGCATAATATCAGATGTCAGATGTCATCCGTCGACTCGCGTGCGCGATGTCAATATGGCGTCGCTGTTGGAACGATATCTGACGCTCTGACTTGGCCCATCAAGTCCGGTTTATCTTGCACTCTTGCACAGACAATAAACAAATCATATTTTGATCTAATGCGACGCTCAGGCTCAGTGAGGTTGGCCGTGTTAAAATTATCAGAGCATAATATCAGATGTCAGATGTCATCCGTCGACTCGCGTGCGCGATGTCAATATGGCGTCGCTGTTGGAACGATATCTGACGCTCTGACTTGGCCCATCAAGTCCGGTTTATCTTGCACTCTTGCACAGACAATAAACAAATCATATTTTGATCTAATGCGACGCTCAGGCTCAGTGAGGTTGGCCGTGTTAAAATTATCAGAGCATAATATCAGATGTCAGATGTCATCCGTCGACTCGCGTGCGCGATGTCAATATGGCGTCGCTGTTGGAACGATATCTGACGCTCTGACGTGGCCCATCATGTCCGGTTTATGTCGCCATCTTGCACAGACAATAAACAAATCATATTTTGATCTAATGCGACGCTCAGGCTCAGTGAGGTTGGCCGTGTTAAAATTATCAGAGCATAATATCAGATGTCAGATGTCATCCGTCGACTCGCGTGCGCGATGTCAATATGGCGTCGCTGTTGGAACGATATCTGACGCTCTGACTTGGCCCATCAAGTCCGGTTTATGTCGCACATCTTGCACAGACAATAAACAAATCATATTTTGATCTAATGCGACGCTCAGGCTCAGTGAGGTTGGCCGTGTTAAAATTATCAGAGCATAATATCAGATGTCAGATGTCATCCGTCGACTCGCGTGCGCGATGTCAATATGGCGTCGCTGTTGGAACGATATCTGACGCTCTGACTTGGCCCATCAAGTCCGGTTTATCTTGCACTCTTGCACAGACAATAAACAAATCATATTTTGATCTAATGCGACGCTCAGGCTCAGTGAGGTTGGCCGTGTTAAAATTATCAGAGCATAATATCAGATGTCAGATGTCATCCGTCGACTCGCGTGCGCGATGTCAATATGGCGTCGCTGTTGGAACGATATCTGACGCTCTGACTTGGCCCATCAAGTCCGGTTTATCGTCGCACATCTTGCACAGACAATAAACAAATCATATTTTGATCTAATGTGACGGATTTTTACACCTGAGGGGCTCGAGGAGACATGAGACACGGGCAATCACCGCGACATTCCCAACGTTCATAGGAGAACCTTCAGAAGATCAGTTCCCGGTAACCGGGATTAGAAAAGGGTTACCGTTGACACAGGAATAAAATATTTCTTTTTCGTTACAAGTGGTACCCATTACTTGGTCTTCCGCAATTTCCTAAACTTATAATTGGAATCGGGGCTGCCTCCACTTCCTCCGTCGGCGGTCTTCCATTGCAGGCCACACACATTTCATCCGCAAGTTTCAAGCTATCATTATCTTGGGGTGGCTACGCAGAACGTGCGGTTATGAACGTCGAAGCCCTGTCCTGTGTAAACCGAATCTCCTCACAGAGGTCCCGTTTTTGATTTCAAGGTGTCCGCATACCACAAACAACCGCCCCGGTGTGTCCGCAACATTCTTCGTGCCCGTGCCCCTCCCCCCCCCCCTCCTGACGACCCCTACGATGACCTCAAGGACCAACGTATTTACTGCAGCACAGTCCGAACATCGCCGCCTTCAACAACTGTTGACGGCCGAAAAAGTTGGGACATCGGAAACCGGCAAAGCTTCTACGATGGGTGCATGAACTATCCGATGACAGACCAAACGCTCTCGAAGATTAAAGTTTTCGGGAAATGTTTCTTCAGTGTCTCCCGAATAACGAGCGAATGATTTTGTATGTCTCAGAATCAAACATTCACAGTGACCTCAGTTCGCATGGCAGATAAAATTGTGAAAGTAAACGCACCTGCCCCCCCCCCCCCCCCCAAATCTGGGCTCTCAGTTCAACCAAACCATCTGTGCGAGACATTGACGACCGTTTCACGAAAATCAACAATGTCTTATTTTGGCTGTTAAAAAAGGTGGACCGACTCTCCTGACAAGTATCAACCCTCCGTCTTACCGAACATTTTTTGTCACGTAGCGTTCCAAGATCATCAAACCTCCGCCCCCAGACAACTCGATCACCCTCCGCCGAAATCAATTAACTCCGCTGGTATTACCAAAAATATGGTGAACTGGGTCTACCGTTGTATTCCTCCTTGCGCTAAACAGGGAAACTTTCGAAGCACACATTAAAAACGGCAGTGGCGCCCGACGCGAGCCGCTTTGTCTCTCATCATGGAGAATAACACAAAATGCATTTTCTGGACGATACAGGCGGGAAGATTAGCGTAATTTCTCAAACCCCAGAGAATGGCCGACACCGTCAAGTCTCACTTCAATTGCTAAATGGTCCCCCCTCCCAACCTTTGGAGAGAGAATATAGGTCTCACTCGTGCGTTCCGATGAGTGTGTTTAATCGGTGAAGTCACTCGTCCAATTATTTGCGCGGACTTCCTTCGGTTATTCAGACTTATTGTAGACGTCCGGCATAAAGAGCATATCGACGCGGAAGCACGACTCCGCGTCCATGGATTGTCTACAGGAGAACCCCAGTCTCTTCGTTTCAACATTCACGACTGAGTCTCCATGGCACAACGTTCTTTCAAAATTTCCCTCCCTCACGCGACCATCTATAAGTGAACAAACGGTCAGTCAAAAACACTGTCACTCATTGTATCGAGACAACTTCTCATCCCGTATACTCTTGCCGCGCCGTCTTGCTCCGGGACCGCTACCAATTGGCAAGGAATTGGTTCCATTATATGCTTGAAAACTAGGTCTGGTACGCCCCTTCGTTCAGCAAATGGTCCTCTTCATTACACACGGTCCCGAAAAGACAGGAAACTGCAGACCATGCGGTAGCATGGGGCTCTCGACAAGGCCATGACTCCGAACCGCTACCTCATTGCTCACATTCATGACCTTACTGGTTCTATTGGACGTTGAGCAATCTTCTCCATGATAAGCCTCATTGAAGGTTATCACCCAAATCCTAGTAAATCTCTCTCTCCAAGACAGCCATCATTACATTTTTCGTCTTGGTCGAATTCCTGCGGATGCCTTTTGGCTTTTGCAATGCTGCGCAAAAGTTTCAGCTCTTCGTTGACCAGATCATCGGGGGGGTTCTCGGTTTGCTTTTTCCATGTGGACGAAATTCTTGGCTTCAGCTACAACCAACAAGAACATGGGAAACATCTGGAGACATTATTTTCAAGACTTTCAAGATTAGCCGACTATGTCGTTGCTATACGACTCGGAACGTGTGAGTGTGGTGTAGCCGAGCTTGATTTATTTTATTGCTCATCACCTCGGCAATAATGGAGTAAGCTCGCTAACATCTCAAGATAAAGTGTTAGGAAATTAAGAGAATTTCTCTGCCTACACAACTTCTATCGCCTATCTTTAGCGGGGGTGGCAGAGAGACACTGAAACCACTCAACACTCTTGTCGGCGGAGCCATGTATAAGACTGCACCGATCTCGTGGAATAATAAAGCAACTTCTGCATTCAGCAACGTCTGCTGATGCAACTCTGTTGACTAATCCACGCAGCAATGCTCCACCGTTTTCGATGGTGGACGCTTCTGACATGAAAGTTGGAGCAGAGTTCCACAAAACCTCGAAAGTCGGTGGCGTCGAATTTGATTTTTCTTTAAACCTTTATTACCAGCTGAACGACGTTATAGCACCTTCGGCTGAGAGTTGCGGGACCTCTCCGCTAGGTACCTCCGCTACCTACTCAAAGATCGTCAGTTTTCCAACTAAACAGACCACAAGCCAATCGCCTACGTACGACAATCCAGTGCCACGCACTCACCCCGATGAGTGCGTGGCACTGGGACATCTTTGCTTTTATTTGTGAATTTACCACGGATATCCGGCACATTTCTGGTCAGCTACTAACGTAGTTGTTGATGCACCATCAAGGGTGACTATAAACGGATCATTTTCCACAAATCCTTCGATCGATGTTTGTGCAAACGCCAAGACACAAAAGCGGGACTCATAACTTCATAAACGCCGGGCATCGTCAACTTCACAATTGTCCTGGAAGATGTCCACAAAGGGTCTTCTCTAGTGACCCTGGTACGGGACAATGCAACAGGCGCACTCCGACCGCATCTAGCACCCGACCTCAGACGAACAGTTTTCAAGATGTAGCATTCTTGATTGCATCCTGGAATTCGCGCCATTTGGCGTTTAATTGCAACACGGTACGTGTGGACAAGAATGAACATGGATGCTCGTCAATGGGCTGGTTCATTTCTGGAATGTGAATGAGCCGGCACTTATCGACACACGTACAACAACTCAGAGTTTATCATTTATTCCTCCGGATGCAAGATTAGCACATGTACACATTGACCTCGTTTGTCCTCTCCCACCATCAGGGTGATACCCAGGGTTGTAAAGTACCTAGGTACAAGTAACTGGAACTCGGTATCTAGGTACTTTTGTTGTACCTGAGGTACAAACCTAGGTACTTTCTATTCTCAGTATCTGTATCTGTATCTTAGGTACATTTTCCAGTAACTTGTAACTAAGTGAAGTTACTTTTTACAGGTACTTTTCTATTCACTTCGTCACAATGGTAGAAACTATAAATCCTGAAGTATTAACACACTACCATGTGCCGTGATTAACGTTGAGTTGGGTACAACCTGGGAGGCACTGACTTGATCGAACGACGTTTTAGCGATCGAAGCCCGCCCATGATGTTTCATCGAACGACACTTTAGCGAATGGCGGTGTTAATTTGAGCGAACGGTTGATTAGCGATGCCGTTCTAGCGACACCTATTTATCGAATCGCTTCGGAATTCCGTTTATGGAAAATAGCGACCTGCTTCCTTCATCTCAAACCGAAATCAACTTCATTGCGTGTTTGAAGCTCCTCTGAGAGCTATACAAGAGAGGAGATAACTTGAAAGATGTGCGCAGTTTCTGTTGCCTGTATCTCGTCCTGGTGGTGACTCTCTTCTGCCATAAATACAATATAAAATATAATTAAGAATAAATAATAATTACAATCGTAAAGCAGAGTAACATCGCCGTATACAATACAGTTTCCACTCAATAAATCGGACTCAAATTTTGCAGTTATCAAAACTGTAAAAATTCCGAAAGAAAAAAATGAATTTTTCTTCCGACTAACGAAAGAAAAAAAAATCGAGAAAACTTGAAGCCTTTCGCTCGTCGTCGCGAAGGTTAGGTGCATATGCACTCGACTCAAGCGTTTCTTCATGCGGCCGACGTCTTCTGGGCCCGTCAACGTCAGCACCGGCTCTGAGGGCAAGAACGTCAACAAGCGAGTTTCGGCGGTTTCGGCGTGACATGGTAAACAGTAGAAGCTGTGGCCTCTGTGAATCGATTGGAGCGTGGGGATAAGGCACGATGTGGACATCCCATTTAAACCAATAAAGCGCATTTATCGAACTCGTTTTTGTATGTATCCTTAGTATAAAAAGCTTTACTTCCAATATATTCTGACAAATTTGGGGAAAATAAAGAAAGTATCTTTGAAGTAACTGTACCTGTATTTAGGTACATTTTTAAGCGAGCACCTAGGTACGTACCTAAGTGCTTTTTCGTATGAGTAACTGCAACTGTATCTTAGGTACATTTTTGAAGTAACTTTTACAACCCTGGTGATACCGTTACATGCTGACTTTCGTGGACCAATTCACAAGTTGGCTTGAGGTGTGCCCTATCGTAGACGCGCCTGCCAAGATGGTCGAGAAATCTTTCCTTACAATGTGAGTCAGTCGCTTTAGTGTACCAACCACGATCACAACAGAACGACGACGGCAATTCAAATTCCTATACTATTCGATAAACTTTCACATCTACTCGATGTTTAACATATTTCAACAGCAGCATTGCACACTGCCTCCAACGGGCTCATCAAAGATTCCATTGGCAACTGAAAGCATCATTGAAAGCCTCAGGTGCCCCAACATGGACAGAGGTCCCCCCCCCCCCTTATAATTCTTCTAGGCCTCCGCACAACGCTGAAGGAGGACACCAGCTGCAGTGTAGCAGTGCTTGTATACGGATGCTCACTCAGTCTCCCAGGAGACCTTTCGTTACATCACCGGACACTGAGCGTGCATGACTTCCCAAGCTAAGTTGCAGAGCTTAAACCTCATGCAAGCTTTTCCAGCCCGTTCCATTTCGCAAGCTGCATCAACCAGAACCGTTCGTAAATCCACGCCTGCAAACATCCACCCACGTGCTTGTGCGAAGGATGCAGTGCGACGACCACTCTGGACCTCAGTACTCAGGAACTTTTAAGATAATTTCACGAGCATCAAAATTTTACAGACTGGAGGTTAACGTAAAACAAGATACAGCATCACTTGACAGACTGAAGCCCGCTCACATGACCACCATACCCGAGACGACATCAGCTCACCTCATTCCTCTATAGGAACTCAAAAGGCAGCGACCACTAGCTTGATTTCATCGACTCATCCAACAGTGGCACCGGCACACACTCGATCTATTTAGAGAGTCAATTTGGCCACTGCTCCATCTCACCGTCGCACGCGACAGATTCCTCCACGTGATGGGGGGTGGGAGCTCCGTGTGACGGTCCAAAGAACCTGCGGCAGGTGTTGGCACAAGGCTGCCAGCACTATTAGGGCTGACCAGCGTCCGTATCCCGTGACGCGAGTCTCGAGGATACACGAAACACGGGCAATCACTGCGAGATTCCCAACGTTCCTGGAGGAACCTTAACTAAATCAGTTTGCCGGTAACCGGGACGGTAAAAAAGTTTATTGTTGGCACAGGAAGGCGGTCATTTTTCTCGGCTATAGCTCTCTGGAAAACCAGTATTATATTTTTGTTTTACTCCACTAAATAAATCCGGACGCTCAAATGAATAAATGTAGGTTAATTCATTTGATTTCAATTTTGGAATCAAATGTCTACTTGAAAACCTCTGTCTATTCAAATGTCTATATGTATATTTGGAATCATTCGATTTCAAATAGATATATAGCTCAGAATGTCAGAAAAACGTTTCATAGTCCCTAGGGAGTTTTAAGTCTAGATCATCTTATTATCGCTCCGCCACCAATCAGATCGCAGCATTAGCAATCGAGGACAACGAACAACCAATCGGAAAGCAAGAAGCGAGAAGATGACAAGCCACACTTCGCGTTTATTGTACTCCGAGTGACTAGAGTAGCCTCTTACTTTTCTCTAATATAACCATCACCGTTTGGAAAGAGCACTTTCCCTCAGAGCTGACGCAATCAGCGCGACCTACAAAGAGAAGCTCGGGGAATGACGCGGTCTGAAACGTCTTTTGGCCACAAAATTAAGTCTACAATGTGACGAACGGGCTTCTGCACGCTCACGCCAGTGTCCCATGTATAAGCCACGCTACAGAATACCGTCGCTTCGCCCATCCTACAGTGTTTTTAAAGTCCTCGTTGCCAGTTGTCCGAAGCCTTATCTGAAATTGCAGTAAGGAGTTTCCGTCCCCAGAAACGCTCAAATTGGTCAACGACAGGGCAATACAGTATCGTCCGAGCTTCCTCACACCAGTACTAAAGGTCTGGAGGTTGCATTCTCGAATCTTAGCCATCGGCAATAGTCCCTTTTCAAAGGGCGCGCCATCTAGCGGCCGATGCACGAATTACCCGAGTCCGCCATTTCTTGATAATGTTGTACTCAGGGCATCTATTGGACATGAGGTCTGCGTCAGCGTTCGGCGTGAACTCGGCTCGGCTCGTACAGAAAAAACGAGTGCTGCGTCAGGTCACTAAGCAACATTGGCGGCCTCCAATGTTGCTTGACGTGTTTTTTAGAGGGTCTAAAAATGGCGGAACCCCCAAAAAATCGGGAAATGGAGTCGGTGGACATTCTAAGCGTACGTTATTTCGTTCCTCCATTGACGGTCTTAATCAGTGTTTCTGCACCTATATTTTCACGGCTTCCGTCTTCAGGCCACCAGCGGCTCCAAACATCTCATTCGCTCGAGAAAGCTGGCGGGCGAACCTGCCGCGGAAGCTTTCTGCTCTAGCCGCTAGGTGCCGTCGATTTCGCGGAAGTCGCCAGTAGTCGCTGACAGCCTAACATGTGCAGGACGTGGCGAGTATCAGGCACCTAATGCGGAGCGCCAAGTTCGTCTGCTTTTTTGGCAGGGGATGTGGTGATGTCACAACGCCGAGCTCTGATTGGCTCTGATTAAAGGATAGTGGATAGACTCTAGAAGGCAGCTGCCTTGACGTCTATCCACTATCCTTCAATCAGAGCCAATCAGGGATCGGTGTCGTTCTGACATCACCACAACCACCTGCCCAAAGAAGCAGACGAACGCGCGCTCCGCATCGACGCTGCACAGCTAATCATATTGTCGCATCTCCCGACAAGAACACCGAAGAGACCGATCACGAATCATGAAGCGCGATCAAAATAAGCCGGGCCCTGCGTTTCTTCAGCTGCCAGTGACTGAAGCTCTGCACGCGGAGCAACTAGAACGAGACTTGCCTGGCGATGGTCCCGAGCACGTTCTCGGTGTACGCCAAGTCGTGCTCGTGGCTTTCGGCGTGGAAGAAGCCGAACACGATGAGGTAGTCTTCGCGGAGCAGAGCACGAAGTTTCTGCACCAAATCCTCCTTTCAGTGATAAAAGAAAAACAGTAAAAACCATAACAGCAATTGTTTCAGGACCAAATCACTATACACCCCAAAAAGTGGCCGCAAGTTTACTTTTCTGTAGAACACGGAGACGACCAATCACAATAAACAATGGAAGGACCTAAAAAAAAAAAAAGAAAACGACGAAGCTCTTAATACGATCAACCAATGTACGCGTTGTCCCTTTGGGCATTGCAGTTTTCAAATCTAATTGTGTTCTGGTCATCATCGTTTGCTGTGGTTCTTCCATTTGTTCGAGGACATGGGCTATTTCCGTGTTTTGCAAGAAAGGAAGCCTAGACTTGTTTAGAGCGCACGCATGGTGAAGATTGCTGTCTACTGCTGTCAATAACGAGTTACACTCGTAGGTATACATATTTCCGAGAACACTCAAACTTCGAGGTAATATAATCGCGTTCACTCGTGAAACAGGATCACCAATCAATTTGACAATTCAATTAAGCAATGTGCAGTCTGGACGAGCGCTGTCCTATGTACCGTTAACACTTATTATGCCAGTTCTTTCTCTTAAATATCAACCCATCTGCACATCTGAGCATAGCCCATGTTACGGCTGAGTCCATCCATACACGCCTGGTTCAAAGTTGTTTATGGTCCATTCGTGTGCTTCTTATACTGTTTTGTGTGCGCGCTTGCAACTTTGGGGGCTATTTTTACCAAATTTACGCGCCGGAGTCGTAAGTGAACGCCAACGTATCGCGACGATTTATATTGTAAACGCAGTGATTCCGGCATCACAGCTATGCGCCGACCAGAGTGCACACTGGCGCCGCGATCACTGCCCGTGCGGTGCAAACCATTTTTGGAAAACAGGAGCATCTGAGCATGCTCAATACCACAGCTATTTCCTCGGAGTTACGTCAGAACCATCCGTTGTATTCCTTAGATTGCTAGCAGCCACACTTCAAAAGCTAGTCTGTCCACAGTGGCCAGAAAACGCTTTGTCCACTGCGACCCCTGCACTTTGTGATATAGTCTCTCAGTGGAATGGAAAACAAATTAGAGCAAAATAAGGTAGGATTTGATGGTATTTACAGAGAAGAAAGATGGTACAAATAACCTGGACTTTTTGCGGGCATCATAGCACTCATGGCGGACGACCGCGATCAATTACAGGCACTAACCGTAATATATAAAGAGGAAGGGGATAGTTTGGCCCAGAGTTTTAGTAGTCTGGAGTAATGGTGTTCAACGATGAAAAGTTGGAACCCCTGAAAATACAAGACAGCGAAATAAACTATGTAGAAAAATTCAAATATCTGGGAGTATGGCTCAATGAGGGAAGGAAATACATGGAGGAAAACGAAGAAAATATAATTATAAATGAAAAATTAAATTCAGGTATTATGAAACTCAAGGAATCACGGAATTATAATAGATACGCAGGGATCATATGTTTATGGAAAGGTATGGAAAGGAGTAATGATGCCAGGACTTAATTTTAGCATTAGGGCACTGTGCATTAAATCAGAGGTTCAATCAGAATTAAAAATTCGGCAAAGGTTCAATTAAAAATTCGACAAAGGAGCGTGGGCAGGTTAGCGCTGGGAGCGCACGGCAGCACACCAATTGAGGGACTGCAGGGGAAAATAGGATGGTCGTCCTTTAAGAGCAGAGAGGCAATTGGTAAATTTAAATTTTAAGAAAGGCTAGTAACTGATATGAATGGTACCCGTTGTCCACGCAAACTATTCAAGTATTTATACATGAAAAGTTTAGACACAAAATGGACAAACCAAATCGAAAGATAATATTTAAATACCTAGATACTATAGTGATAGGACTGAACAGACTAGTTCAGTGGAAAAAAGAGGTAAAAGAGGCCGAAACAAAACTATGGGAGTGAATAGTGCAAACAAAACCAGGTTTAGCAATACATAGGTCAAAAAATAGGGCATAAAAAAGAAAGACGTGTTTGATTATTCACGGGAAGTTCTCTGCTCCTTAAGGCGAGAACGAGAGTGTTAAAAAAATACCCGGCTAAAAAAAAACCTTTTTTTTTCAACAGTTTTTTGGTAGGGTGCCTGGGCTAAATATCAAGACATAAACATATTACTTGCCATACACCATGGGGAGAGCAAAACGCTGAAGCACTTGGTTTTGAAGTGCACAAGGCTCCGCCCTGCTCTACCTGAAGAAGTAACGGATTTGGCGGAGGCGCTTGGTTTCGCTAGCGCGAATGGGAGAACAGAGGAGGTTTTGATTACAATCACCAAGAGGAGGTTAGAAGGTTGGTGGAAATAATCTAGGGACAATTGTAAGAAATACAGCTAACAAGCAGAGCTGGGGTACAGGCAGGACAGAGGAGAATTGCGACTCCCTCCAGGTTGGCTCCAATCCAAAGTCCAAACCCTGACTCTTAGTGGGTCCGGTGTTAGGGTAATGGTGACAAGGTATGGCCAGAAGAAAATTTGCAATTCCCTGGCTGGGGGAGAAGTCGAGGATGTTTTTTATGATTGATCCTCCAAAAGTTATCCAGGCAGAAAACACAAAATGTCTGGGGATAATTGCAAAAATGCAGAGCGGAAGGAGGTTGGCTTAGAAGGGCAGGGGGAGGAATCATGTGTTTTGATTTTTAGGCTACGTGGCTCAAGCTACCGGCAGGTATAGAGGGTACGACTATTAGCGTCCACCCGTCCATCCATGCTGGGGCACCAGTATGGCAACTGTAGGCACGCTTTAGCTAGACTTGCCTACCAGAGGATCTACATACAAGATGGCGCCCATACGCCTTACTTGCAAGCGTTGCAAAATTTTTCCCCACAAAACGCCTCTAAGCCGACGTCATGTTGCTGATGATTATGCAACTAGTTCAAATCTCATAACACCTAGTGGTTAGAATCTACCTGCCACGTTTAGCTAGCCACGTTCTTTCGCTGTTGAAGCCTGCTCAGCTCAGCTCTCCTCCTGTGTTGTGCGTTCAATATGTTGATTTTTACTGGAAGTTGCCACTTTAATATTTTATTGCTGCGTACACCCTTTGTGTTATCTTCCACTGTGAGAACCGGTGCTCGTAGCCTGGGCTCCTCCATAATCAAGTTTGTCTGCTTGGCATTCCAGGAAAACGAACGAAGGGAACAACGTCGAACATCTCGCGACGTGCGACGTCGCGGACAATGAAAACTGTTCTCCGTTGAGATCAGAGTTTCGGTAATGAACAGGATGTAAGGGCGCAGACGAGCTGGTGAATATTAAGCATGACGGAAACCCCGAGACTGCGGGTAGAAACGACACATACACTAGTAGGTCGTCTAGTGTAAGGCCTTGTAATGCCTTCTAATATAAGGCCGAATTCTGGTGCAAATACCTTCTAGTGTCTAGAAATATAAATGTCGTTCCGCTCGAACGGCACCGAGCTTCGCGCCTGAAACCAATTGAGGTCGCCGATGTCGCCACGTCGCAGTGCAGACGACGCACTATTTTATCGACAGTGGAGGCACTTGTAGCTGCCGCATTACAGCCGTGGCCGCGAAGTACCTCCGCCAGCCTCCGCCACGCTACGTATCCTCTCCCTCCTTCCCCCGTATTCTGAATACCCCCATGTTTTCAGTATGGCCGTCCAAAACAAACATAGAATTTATCTCCGTATTTCCTGCGCCAGAACTCGTATTTTTTTTTTACGTGTTCCATCATACGAATCCGGAATACGTGTAGGTTTTTACCGCGCTTTGGTCTGCTACGACGCTCCATTCGCAGACGAAAATAAAACAAGAAAAACACCATACGTCGTCTGCTAACGGACCGAAAAAGAAACGTTGGTTGTCTACCATGAAACGAGAGCCGTGGCGATGTGAGATCGAAGGAAGGCTGAAATTTTAAATGTCGATTGTTTTCACGTTGGAAGTCATTGACGACTCGCGCTTCGTTTCAAAATCTCAAGTTGTCTTACTGCGGTGAACAAGCTTACATTAGCCGGTGGTTGAAGGAGTACCAAGGACAAGCACATCAGGGGCTGCGAAACTTTTCTCGCTGTTAGTGAGTCATTCTCGGCGAAATATTGCCCGATTATAAACTCGCGAATCGGTCAAAAATGTATCACTGGTTGATTGCGCGCGAGCTTTGGTACCATGTACAATCAGAAGCCCAGAACCCTTTCGCTTTCTCCACGACAAAAATAAGACGCCAAACCTAAAATAGAAAACCTGGCGCAAGATATTTTTTTTAATTTCTTTGAAAATTGATTATTTTAATTTCTGGCGACACGCCACAGTGGTGGCGCTGCCGTCGGCACTGCGCATGCGCAAGGGCTTCATCTCACGCGAATCGGGTTTCTGGGCACTTGCGGTCCCAAACGTGGACTGGTCTCAACCTCGGGCTAGTTTGTAAACAGCGTGTTGGTCTACAAACCAGCGTCCGAAGGAGCACGCGACGGAGTGCGTAGATATCCCAACGAACCTTGAGGAACCCCGCGTAGACGTCGACGTTATCCCGTCCCACGGCCAGGTTGAGCAGGGCGAGTCCGTCCAGATCCGCGTCGCGTAGCCACTCGTACACCAAGTTGGCGTGGGCCACCAGGGCCGACCCGTTGCCCTTCCACAGGCCCAAGTACACGTTCTCGACGTCCAGGGACCGAAGACCCGCCAGGAGACGCACGCCCTTCGGGCCGCCCTGGGACCGCAGGAACCGCATTTTCTCCGCCACGGCTGCCGCGCCTAAGGCCGGGGACCCGTCGCTGGGAACTGTCGCCGCCGCCGCGACCGAATTCGTGAAACGCTCGAAGCCGAATTCAGCGAGGTTCTTAGCAGAGGCCGTAGTGTCAATACCACCTATCGACCAACACGCGGTTCTGACATCACGCCGCTGATGTTAGAACCGCGTTACCACGACGTTAAGAGACCTATGCATCAATCCATTTTTCCTGCTATATTTAGCAGAAAAATTGACGTCAAGTGAGTTATACACCTATTCAGTTTCCAGGCTAAATTTGGCAGAAAAATTGATTTCGCGTTTCCTGCTGCACACGCGACTTATACACCAATGCAAATATATCAATTTTCCCGTTAAATTTGTTTGCGAAATTGATATCGCGTGACCAGGCATCACGTGACCAATGCAACAATTAAGTTTCTCCGCTAAATTTGACGGGAATTCCATGCCACGCGATAGGACGTCTCGTGACATGTACATCCCATTTAGTTGCCCCAATAAATGTAGGGGAAAATTGACGTCTCGCGACCTATGCAGCCCGAAACGACTGTTTGATGTCTTCTAAACAAATTACAACTATCGGTCCTTAGATATTACATTCCATTCATTATAGAATTTCCAAAAAAAAGGTAGCTGTCAATTTTTTAGAGCGCATCTCTTAGGCGCCCGTTTCCGGCTTGAGAGGCGTCGGCGTCGCCGTCGCCGTCGCCGTCGGCGTAACCGCGCGGTGCATGATGGGTAAATTTCCACGCTAAATTTAGAGGGAAAAAAATTTTCCGCTAAATCTCGCGGAAAATTTTTTCCCGCTAAATTTAGCGGACAATTTTCCCCGCCAAATCTAGCGAAAAATTTTCCCCGCTAAATTTAGCGGAAAATTTTCCCGCTAAATTTAACGCAAAATTTTCCCTCGCTAAATTTTCGCGGAAAATTTTCCCCGCTGAATCTAGCGGAAAATTTCCCACAAATTTAGCGGAAAACTTCCCCCGCTAAACCGAGCGGAAAATTTTCCCCGCCAAATTTAGAGGAAAATTTTACTCACTAAATCTGGCGGAAAATTTTCCCCGCTACATTTAGCGGAAAATTTTCTCCCTGCTAAATTTAGCGGAAAATTTTCTCCGCCGCCCCACCCCTCGAGGTCACGTGACCCCCCCCCCCCCCGCCCCCCGTGCCTTCCCCTCCTCCTCAAGGGCTGCCTTCTAATTCGGCGTTAGAGGGAGTTGTAAACAGCTTTATTTTTTTAATTTTAAACATTAGTTGTTAGTAGCTTTCTGTGGTGTTCGGTTTTCTTTAACTTGTACGTTGACTTTTAAGCGATTTCATCAATATGACTCCCAATAAACATTCACAGGATAAAATATCTTAGTCAATTATTTACGACACAAGAGCCATTCTGAGTGTGGAGCTATTCCGAAGCATGCTTCTATTTCGAAGATCGACCTTGACATAGAAGAATACTTCGGCATACTTCAACTGAGTCTCTGCAACACAAATACCGCGCTAAATTTAGTTTCTTCTTTTTTTCATTTTTTTGTCGAGTTCGTTTCTTTAGAACGATAAATTGACTTATACCCTGAGACGAAGCGCGAATCGCTCACTCCAGGCAAACAACCGGTGACCGCCGCAGAATTATTCTCGCGTACTTGTTCCCCACTGCCCCGAAATCATTATCATATATCTAACCATTAAACGTCCGTTCCTCACCCTTGCGGTGTGTGCGGTAAGCCTGTTTGCAACGGTTAACATCGGTATGCTCTATAGCGGCGACTGGAGTCACTATGCCAGTCTAAGGAACGCAGGGCGGGCCGGGCTTCGGGAATCTCATTATCGCTCCAGCAGCCAATGACGTCAGCCGTAAAGAACTCCCAAGAACCAATCGCAAAACGAGGAGCGTGAACGTGCCACGCCGAATGTTCTTGTTGTCCTCGTTAGATCAGTTAACAGAGCGCTCCGCCAGTCTTGAGAGATCCCTAAATCCAGTCTCGTATACCAGGCGGATTTTTTTCAGGGCACTGATCAGCCTCCTAGAGGGTGCGGATCGCTCTCCACCTTAGTTACGAGTGAATTTATTATGTTGTGTACAGGAGTTTCTGAGAAGAGAGAACCGTGTTTTTTCGGCCCGCAGTAAATTAACTATGCATCGCAGAAAGCTCAAACTCCTTGAGAATGTGACGCTAGGGGTTGGAATAGAAAGGGAAAGTTTGGAAACATGACACGTTACCTGGGTCAAAGGATAATTGAGAAAAACAGAAATTACTCTATACGAGCCGACGTCCACTTAAGCCTAATCTCGTTAAAACAAGAAATGACACCATGGGCGCCTGTAGCGTCTATTTCAGTGAAGATCACTTGGAAGCAACACAGAGAATATTGTTTTCTTTTTTGCTGAGAACATTTTTTTTACATTTTTTTACATTGCTACAGGCGCCCACAGTGTAATTTTTAGTTTTGACGATAGTAGCCTATAGGTTGACCTCGACTCATTAAAAAATTTAGTTTTTCTCAATTATCTTTTGGGTCAGCTAAGGTCTTGCTCTCAAACTTTCATATATTATCACAACAGCTAGCGCTCACATTCTCACGGAGTTTGAGCTTTGTGCAATGCATAGCGATTTACCCTTGCTCCCCAAATGTAAAAGAAAAGACATACAGTGTCTTTTTAACCACAAATATTAAGTGTGCATCGCCGAATGCTCGCGAGCATCCGCCCAAATGTAGCGCTAGCACTCCGGAAGATGCCAAAGTCTCGGAGTAATTGTTACCTCATTCAAAAGTTACAAGCGCATTTTCTGATAGTTCCAATGGGAGAATGGGACCCGTACTCACTGGTCTGCGGCGTTCAGGCCATGTATTCTTGGACTTTGTCGGCCATCATTTTACAGTTGAAAATTTCCGAAAATCGCTCGCGACTTTTGAGTAACATAATGGTTATTTCTGAAACTTGGCTTCTGGTTCAGATCGCAAAAGCTACAAGTGGGCGGGAACGAAACATACGTCAATGCGTAGTTTATTTTTGAAAAAAAATAATGATAATAACGCTTTGAGGGGACACTTTGTACTTGTGTTATCTAAGAATTTACAACGCTTTTGGGATTTAGTGTCATTTAAGAAGCTCCACAAAAGCTCGCAAAGAAAGTGTTTTCAGCCTGTAATCTGATGTACAGTACCTGCCCTGGCCGGCCGGATGACTCTGTGGGCGAGGTCGAAGACTTGGTCTCCCAGGATGACGTGCGAGCACTCCTTGAAGGGGACGCTGCCGAAGACGGCGCCGCCCCTGAGCTGGCACAGCAGGGAGCGGGACCCTGCACAGCAAGACCACGCACCCGCCACTCGGGAACGTCGCACGGGAGGGTGCGGACGAGTGGAGAGAGACGCTCACCTCGCTCGTACGCCGACTGCCAATCTCCCATTCGCTACATTACCGGAATGAGAGTTCAGGCTGGTTCATACACTGGCGACTGTTTACGACCGAGTGCGTTGGGGACTCCTTGATATCTTACGACGAGAGAGCACACTCGGTGCCATCTTTTGGGTAGCTGTGGAACACTCGCGATATCCGTACTTTTTTTTTCGTGCACCATTATTTTCTTATTTATTTATTTATTCACAATACCTTACAGGCTCATTACCAGCATTGCGTAAGGGGGACGTACATTTAAGCATATACAGAAATTAAAAAAAAACGCAACACATAATAATACACAAAACTAGGACTGGGCGTCGATTAGAAGTTCTAACCCGATTAATCACCTCCCTTTAATAGATCAATTAATCGATTTATAAGTCTCGTTCATTTTCATGCGTAATATCTTTTACCTTTTTCTAAAAGCAAAAATAATAATATTTTATGTTGTTTCTGAATTTGTGATAAACGGCGCAATATACAATTTCGGTTATGAAAGAACCTCGAGGCGTTGTCGAGAACAGTTCCAAAGACAGGCACACTCCCAGATTATTAATTCAGCTGCATGATGCAAACAGGCTCATTGATATTCTCCGGCAAGAGCGGCCGCCTTCAATTTTCCATAACAGTCTCTGCTGCGCTAAACGGACACCCGAAGGGCAGTTGAAGTTGTCGGGACACGTGTAAGCCTCTGTATCTTGTCAAAAGTTGCAAATCTTGCCCCTACAGTCAGTTCACTTTAGGCCAAAATTTTACCTGAAGTGTGCCCCTTATACAAGTGTCTCGTCCACGTCTGCGTGGTGAAAGCGTGTAATTTCTTACCTCATTTTGGTTCGTCAAAATTGACCGATTAACCGGTTAAAAAAGTTAATGGCGATTAAAGCATTAATCATCGGTTAATCGGTAGGTTAATCGATCGATTGCCCAGCCCTTCACAAAACTAAATAACAGGTGCCACTCAATTTTACACATAAAAAGCAGCTGAACTGCACACAATGGCGCGTAATGTATTTAAGAAGCTAGTTGCGGGAACTAAGTAAAGTCCGGAGGCCACGGAGGGGTCGTCGGGCGCTCATCCCGTATCACCGTGACATCTGACACAACCCAAAGGCGCGTACGCGAAGAAGTGCGGTCGCCGACGTAGCGTTTGAGAGGGATTTTAGACTAGGACCGGTTGGACCCTGTTTTTGAGAACACCCAGCCAATGCAAAAGGGCCGCACAGGGAAAGGTCGACATTGTGCGAGTTCGGTGTGGTGTCCGAAATACCGGAGTGCGTTTAATGAAAAAACGGTTAAAGTCCACAGGCGAGCTGGTGGATATTTACTCATGCTGGTTCCCAACCCGAGACTGGGGTAGAAACAGAAACTTAAAAAGTAGAAGGGACAGAGACAAGTGCTCGTCGCTGCACTTGTTTCTGTCCCTTCTACTTTTGGGTTTCCGTTTTTACCCCAGTCTCGGGCGAAGTTCCAACACGGAGTATGTTGTCAAATATGTAGGCCAAACCAAAAAAAAACAAAAAACAGAAGAAAACAATGCATGAACGATAGATTAACGGGGCAAACAAAAGAAAACGTAATAAAGCAAGAATCCGACGAGCCTGACGGGCTTCGGTCGTTCAGTACTCCGCAGAGCGCCGGCCGGCATGGTCGTTGACGATTCAAACCAAAGCAGAAGGAGAAATCTCAGAATACATTTAAGAACAATAATGACTCTATCTCAATTATTTGCTTCTCAAAGTAAAAAAAAAGGTCGATTAAAACACTATTACGGCATGGAGATACAAATTTACGACCAACCTTTCAGACGTCAATCATCTCTCCAGCCAATGAGAGGTGTAAGCACCTTGTAAGCACGGGGCGGGGCTTAGCGGGCTGCGACCTCCCCCTTCGGCACCTAAATTGCTCCTAATGGCGTAAATATTACGCGAAAAAAAATATTTGTCTGGAAAAATTGTGTTAGGAAGTACGTGTCCCACTATGCGCAAATTTTTTTTCCTTGCAATGTACTTTTATTTAAGTCCTGCGCGGAAAAAAATAAAGAGCAGGATTGTGGCGCGTTCACTGGGAATTTAATTTAATTGAACCGTGCGCGACTGGTTTAGTCGGTCGTAAGCGAATGCACAAAAGTGACGAGTGCCATGACGTTGCACTTTTAACGCCGCTTGATTGGCCAGCTCCATCGAATTGTGGCGTCGGCTATATGGTCTTCCACAAAGTGAAAAGGAGTATACTGTATAGACCAACGTGACTAAATGAACTCAGTCGTTGAACTCCCGTAGAGGAGGGAAGGCCCCCTTCACTCACTTCAGTCCGCCTTTTCAAGCGCCATCTAGATTTTTTTATTTCGAAACTGCGCGTTCCATGGAGTGAAGCGCCATCTAGACCTGGTGCTTCGAAACGCGCGTTTTCCATGGAATGCGCTGTAGTTACCATAGCAGCCGTTCCCCAGAAACGGTGACGCGTCGATCGGCGGGAGGCCAGAACTCTGCGGGAGGCGACCCGTGGGTAAAGAAAAGAAAAGGGGGGGGGGGTGTGAGCTGTTCCGTAACTGAGCTAACCTACTGAGTGACTCTGACATGCGATGAAACGCAGCATGTTGCTGAAAAAACCCAGCAAGAGGCTGAGAGTGAAGTTCGAATGCGGGTTTGGGAGCTGACACGGCATTTGAGCGGGCCGGTATCAACTTGCACTGGCCCAGTGTCTTTGGTGACGGCGGGAACTCTGGCGAGGCCTTCGGCTGGACCGACGATTTCCATGACGGGTAGGTCGGCCCTCAGGGCTTGTCCTTTGGGAGGCGCTTCCGTAGCACCCAGCGCGGAACCACGTGAAGAGGGTCTCCGATCGTTGAACTGCGCCGTCAAAACAAAACTGCTTCATCCAGGGATGTTTTCCCGCAGTTCATGAGTCCACATGTTCATACACAAAGAGGAAGCCGTTTTGAACACTTTCGTAAACAGCACGAAGTGGGGGCCAAAACGCGCCGATTGGACTTTCGCGACGATGACGCGACACTTTTGTTGTCAAAGTCCAGTCGGCGTGCTCCTCGAACTTTCGGCTCCAACCTTGTGTAAAAAATATGTATTTTCTCAAAATCAAATAAATAAAATATTTTTAATTTAGATCACAATTATTTGATTTAAAACGGATTTTTCTTATATAAATCAGATTAATTTGCTTTAGATCACTGAAGCTGGAAAATAGCGAGTATTTACCACTAAATGTTATTATAAAAATAGACTATTGATTGATAAATTTCTCCGAGCAACTGATAAAGCGGGAAAAGAATTACAGTAAATGTAAAGTACAGTTTATTTAACAACTTCTAATTGACGCATGGCTACTCCCCGCCATAACAGAAAATAAAAGAACCTGATTTCTTTGATGATAATGCAATATTATGCAAAGGAGCACTTTCGCTTGCACATTTGCATAATATTGCATTATCATCATAACCTTAAAAATGCAGGCCATTCACCCCCTTGGTGGTGTTCGACAGGTGGCAGCTGATTAAACCCGTTTGTCTCACGTCTAACCCTGTTTGCCAGTTGGCATGGCGCTCCACTGGAGATGGAAAAGTCACTGGTTCGACACCGGGACCCAGCGAATTTTTTTGGGCGCGCACCAGTAACTTAGTTGTGTTTGGAGATTCGGCTTTGTCTTTTGTTTCCCTTCTCCAGGCATTATTATCGTCATTGTGATTTCTTTAGTGGGTAAACAAAGTTTATTTGGTTTTTCGGTCGTGTTCCGACCTGCTTCGCAATAGGACATTCTATTTCTAGTTTTTCTTGCTTTTGCGTTTTGATTGTTACAGTGGAGTGGTACGTAGCTAACGAACAATATGAAAGGAAGAAATCGAGCTCAACGCGTCGATTTGCTCAGAAATTTTTAATTTTTTTTTTACAGCGGAGTTGTTAAGGGCTAATTTCCCCAGTTTCGTGTCCGTGGACAAATAAACGTCGACACAACCGTCTGGACAGCTACCGCCATCTATGAGCGACGGCGGCAACCAGACAATTGGTTTGCCGGTTTTCTGGTTGCCGCCGTGGCTCATAGATGGCGACACATAGTACAGCTCCGCTGTACTATGGTCTTCTCTTCTTCACCAGAGGGGAAAGGCTAAAAGTTTTTTCGTGTTCAGGCTATATTATTCTTTCTTGGCTTGATGATTCTGATTTAAATACGAAACTATGACATGATAGACAAACGGTAAATACAATTTATGCACTATAATATTTTTACGGAAATGGTTTGATTTAAATAATCATAGTACAACTGGTCTGACTTAAATTACGATTTAACTCATATCTCACCGGAAGGGGGGGGGCACGAGCCCTGATGCCCACCTCGTAGACCTACGCCTATGCTTGTATTTGCTTTTTCTGTGCATATGAGTTCTTAAAGAGAGCTGCTGAAACACTTGGGAAAAATATGAGTTAGAGGTGAATTCAGGTGTATTTTTATCCCGTGATTCTGAATATCACGTTCGTTTTCCCCAAAGATACAACTAAACGCGAGAAAACACGAAAAACCTCCGACCAGTTGTGACGTCATACTAAGATCTTTGGGTCGCCAAGCGCGTGTCACTCGTGTGGGCAGCGCGTGCAATTGCAAGCTTGCCAGGTATGTTTTTCCGCACTGACAACAGTCGTGACGTCTACTTCTCAACTTTTTAAAAATAGCCAGGGTGTGCGTGCATAGCTTTGACAGGAGCTGAAGATGCGCGAGAACAGGGATTCCGCAAACTCCTAGTATTACGTCAAACCCAGGGAAGGAGGGGCTTCAGCGGTACTTAAAGAATTAATTCCTGCAGCCTCAGTACACCGAATTGAAAAAAAAAATAATAATTTCGTTATTCGTGATCCTGGAGGCCAAATGAAGACGATTTAGGTGTTTTTCGTTAAACACAGAACCGCTTCAGTTTCCTTTTAATGTTATGCATGTTGCTTGTAAACTTGTTGCTCCTATAATATTCCTATGAGGATGCTAAGGTGGCCAGCATCCTATTTTAAGCTAAAGAGACACCCTTATAATTTTACACCGACCTGGATTCTGCTTCTCCAAAAGTAACATCCTCTAAGGTGTTGATTCGAGGGTATTCTAGCAACGTGCACCCCTGGGGAGCGTTGTTCAGCGAAGCTGCTTTACACACTTAAACGTTTAAAAAAGCTGTTAGTGTGTAGTGCACTTAATCGAAATACGCGTGGATATATGTCATTTGAAATTCTCGTATGACAGATATATAGACACACACTACAGCACACTATGCAAACGTACACTCACTCCTTACGAAAAGAAAGTAAAATTCAAACGAAACGCGCTGACTGACAACTTGTTTTTATATACTTTGTCCTCTTCTACCTCTTGCACTACCGAATTTCCCGAATCACGCGCACCAATCTCATAGGCGCCTAAAAAATTTCTCTTTTTCTGTCAGGTTTAAAGATGGTGTACGGATACAGTTTTTCTAATTCCTGGCGATGTGCTCGGCTTCAATAATTTATCTAGTTAATTGGTTATTGTTTCTACCAAAATTGTACAAGATGGCAGGTGAACCTCGCACCCACAATCACGGCAGTGTATGCCCAGATGGCCAGAGTTAGCTCTGGTACTGTTGTTTTTGTGTTAACGGAGCCTATCATTAAGGCATCGTCCAGTCTGCCCTGCATACATTTTCCCGCACGCAAGGGGAAATGAATACACCACTTACACTTGCGCACTCGACAAAGCTGTTCTGATGTTTTTTGGTACAGCTTATTGTTCGGTGGGAATATGGTGAGTTGACTTGTTCCCAAAGGTTGGCAAGCTTATTAGGAGCAGAGATGACGACGTTGATGTTAAACTTGTTAGCGATTTTCTTGATGCCATGAGAGAATCTGGGGAAGTAGGGAAGAACGACTGGTCTCGTGGTTCTACTTATGGCCCTTGGTGTGACAGATGTTTCTTTATTTTTTGTTTTCAGGATGCTCTCTGCAATCGATGTTAATAAAGAAATGGGATATCCGGCAGATGTTAATCTTAAAATTTGCGCATCAAAGCTTACTGAAATAGAGTGCTCTGCAGGATTTTTGAAGAGAGTTGTTTAGACATAATTTTACGATCCTCTTTAAACCTGACAGAAAAAGATAAAAAATTTTTAGGCGTCTAGGAGATTGGTACGCGTGATTGGGGAAATTCGGTAGTGAAAGAGGTAGAAGAAGACAAAGTATATAAAAACGAGTTGTCAGTCAGCGCGGTTCGTTTGAATTTTGATTTCTTTTTTGTGAGTAAGGAGTGAGTGTACGTATGCATAGTGCGCTGTAGTGCGTGTTAATATGAGCAACCAACTTGCCAGCTGCTACGTTAACAATATATATAGATCTTACATGCAAGCTCAAGCAACTATAATTATGAACAAGAAACAAATTACTAACAACTCTTATGCTTATTCTGAAAAAGCAAAAAAAAAGCCAATTCCCGCACGACGACCCCAATCACTGCGAGAAGAGGTCTAGAGAACGATCGGTATTGAGTTCGGCAGAGCACGGCGACGTGACTACGACCTGCCACTTCGCCAGTAGATGCATACAAACAGTGATCCATTCGATGTTCCCTTGTTCGCCGCTGAAGGCGCGACCCAGCGGACACGAGCAATGCTTTTACGTTGCTCGGGCCTCGCGCCGTTCCCACTACGTCGACGTAAGCTACCGTGGTCTCTCGTCAGCGCTAATTATCAGTCAGCGCCACAAGGCTCACCCACCCGGCCGCTCGGAGAACTTTTCGTGTACCCTGGCAAAAAGATGAGTTAGGCAGGGCGTTCGAAGCGGGAACCAGAACCGAACGGGTTTGCGGTATAGTCGTACCGGTTGTCCTGCGTAGCCATTGAGACGCGATGCCTTGTTGTGCGAGCCTCCCAGTGCCTCGCGGAAGGTGGTCGAATCCTGCGTCAGGGTGCGCGGCGTCTGGCCCCAGAAGACGATGGCCTCCCGGTGGGCCCTGCCTTTCTCCCTGTCTGCGTTGGTGGTGACAACAGGAATTGCGGCAGACACACTGCTGGCGACATCGTCTCGCCTACCGTGCACTGTTCACCAGAATTTGAAAAGAAATGAAAATAGGCAGTGTGATACTTTAACATCATGTTTCAGGAAAAAAAACAGCCGTCGGATGACAAAAATGTGTCAGGCTCGTCAGAATATTAGGCGCTGGAGGAAATCAGCCATACGCGTAAAGTCCCTATTTTTTAACTTTTTTTTTTGTTCACCTTGCGCCCCTTTTGCATATCGAAAGAGCCCAAGTATGGTGGCTATAGGAATATGTGTACCGAGCAGAAAATCGAATGCAAGTCACTCGTTCATGACGCCGCTTAGTGGCGCTCGCGCAAGGGTCCCGGTTCATTTTTGAAGGTGTGGTGGGAAAGCGCTGCGGTTCCACAGCTATAAAAAAGTCGCCCTCGCTGTGCAGAAAGTTGGTATTTTACTAAAAGACGTAACTAATCACTCCCGTTAATCTACTAAAGGTTGAAGATTGGACTTAATATGAAATGTAAAATAATACAAAAAAAACTAAAGGTATGCATGGCCATCCGGCAGGATGGGGCGGACAGCATCCTTGGTTCGGCAGGAACAACCTCTTGCGAGTTGGATGTAGATGTAAGTTGGATGTAGGGTAAGGATTTTGTACCTTAGGCGTTCTAAAACCTACCCGCGTCCAGCGTTTTCAATCTGTGCCGTCACGCGATACGATCCGCCGGAGTAACTCGGATCCATTTGGGGAACATTGGGAACACAGCCACTGCGACTGTTAAGGTGTGATGTCGGAGACGCTAAGTTGTCATTTCGGAGCAGATGGACCGAATGAATGGTAAAGCTATAGGTAAAGTTAAGTGAGCAAGGTAAAGCTATTTAAAGCCATAGCGCGCACTAAAGAGTCTGTATAGGTGCCCTCGGTATTAAACTGAGCAACCCACCGAACAATTATTCCATTGCGTTTTGGAACAGATGAGGGTGTATTAGGTAGAGAGCATTTCGTGAACCTGGTAGACGGTTTTATTGGACACAAACTAGGACTGCCCTCTGGCAATGAAAGAAAACTTCGAAAATCGCGAGCCGAAGTTAAATTTAGCTTACGACGAAATTTCACGCGTGTGCATGAACCGTTCCCTATCGTTGGTGCGGCTGCCTGAACGTATATTATGCAATGTTATTGGACACAAACACCACCTTGCGGTCACTGATGAACACTTCCAAGATCGCGCACTCAAGTTTCAAGCGTGTAGCTCAACCTCATTTCACACCCGTGGCTTCGCCGGCTTTGCACCCACCTAGCGTCATTTGTTTTATCGACCGAGAACCTTTCAGGCATAATGAGCAAAAACGCTGTTTTTATTGTTCTTCCTTATGAGCAGTCTCATGTTTGTTTCTACGTGACGTCATGGTGTCACGTGACGACGTATTGTCAGACGTCACGTGACGTGATCACATCACGTCATTCACGATGTCACCTGACGTCATTAAGTTGGGTGGCGTCATCAGTGCAACGTGACTTGACATGACAGTGTCACGTCATGGTGTCTGCGTACGCTAGGTAACAAGTCACGTGATGCGCGGCGTGACGTCAATGTGGAATCATCTATTAGGCTTTTCGCGGATGATTGCGTAATTTACCGTCCCATCACTAACCCTGAAGATTCAATACTACTACAGCAGGAACTAAATGTTCTCTCTCATTGGTGTAACACGTGGCAGATGAAGGTCAATATAACCAAGAGCAAGCTTTTAACATTCACTGGTCAGCGATCTCCTATTATACGTAACTACGCCTTACTAACACTGCCTCTCGAAAAAGAACCAAATATTTAGGCGTAACATTTTCTGAAAACCTAACTTGAAATACTCATATTGACAGTATGGTGGCTAGTGCATGCAGATATCTAGGATACATAAAACGTAACCTATACCTCACTCCCCGTTGTGTTAAACTAACTGCCTATAAGACTTTCGTACGATCAAAATTGGACTACGCCAACTTTATTTGGTGGCCTCATCAATCATACCTCATTACTAAACTCGAATCGGTGCAAAACAAGGCATCACGTTTTATAACACATGACTACTCACGAACGTCAAGCATAACTGCGCTAAAATTTAATCTCGACCTATGCCCTCTATCTCAAAGCACTCAACTTGCAAGTCTTGTCCTTCTTCACAAAACATACTATTCCTCTTCTGATTTTCGAAACACCAACTGTCACCCACCACCTCACATCTCCTTGCGTCACGACCACAGCCTAAAAATTAAACCTCTATTCGCCAGGAACTAATAAACTCCAAAATTCCCCACTTTCTCTCGCTATTACTAACTGGAATTCCTTCGTGAAACCATACTACGGCAAATCTAACCCTAAGGCATTCCGTGAACTCTGTGAGGCACATCTGAAAAGTGTTAATCTTTAACATGTTTATCTGTTAATAACTTTTTCTACATGTTTTGTTTTGATATATGTCCTATTAGTTCGTAGTTTTTTTTGCGTTTTCCTATTATTTACCTTGTCGTCACTCATCTGCTATCTGTATATCTCATTTGATCCCCCTCATGTAATGCATTTCATCTGAAATGCCTTTGAGGTATAATAAACTGAACTGAACTGAACTGAGTGCCGAAAACGGCCCGCGTCGATGTGGGGCGCAATCGACGGCGCGAGACCCGCGAAGTGTCTCACTAACTGCCTAACGCAGTAAAAGTAATAAGCGATCTTCTAAGTTTTCAATGATAAAAATGGCGGCCACTGGACTTCTTGTGATACATGCAGCTGAATGGCGCCATTTACTGAAAACAAGTTAAAACGGGCTCCATTTTCCCATTGAAATTTTCAGAAAATCACATGTAACTTTTGACTTGGTTAACGGTTAGTTCTGAAACTTTGGCACCTGGTTCAGACCGCTAGCGCTACATTTGGGCAGAGAATCAGCTTTCGGTTATGCGTACTTTATTTTTGTTGGTGAAAAATACACTGTAATGCTTTTGGGGGACACCCTGTAGAAAAAATGTATATTTACATAAAGTAATAAATGGAAGGAATAAGAAAAGTGTGGATACTCACTGTTAGAACGATGCCTAATCTCGATATCCGCTGTATGAAAAATAATAGAGTTGAAAAAATCGTCTTTTGAGCTTTTCAAGAAGGGCTGCCGGACGCAATATACGGGGGCTTTATTTAGTGATGACAATTTTTTAACATACACAAATGTTAATTGCAGCTACTTTTAAGTATGATCATAGCATCACATCTCGGAGATTATTATGATGTGCACGAGCATCTGGATGCTTCATCAAAGAAGATCTCCGCCTCTACTTCGGGTAATGCTGATGGCGAGTTCCTCAAACACTTCCGACGAAACATAAAATTAAGGCAAGGAGCGCGCACCATTGAACGTTGCCTTGATTACGAGTCAAATATGCTACTGAGTCCCAAAATGGGAAATGTTACTTCATACAGTCTAAAAAATACCCTTTTCGAGGCACCGGCGGAAATGGTGTATCGCAAGATTGCCGAATGTTATTTCTTTAATAAAGCGAATTGTTTCTTCTAAAATAAGGCCCACAGACATTTTTATTTTTACATTGCTGCTCAGTATATTGGCTTGTAACACGTGTTATGAGAATACGCGGAAGGTCTCTTCTCCGGAATATCAGACTTCGCGTATGCGTCCCCAGCTCAGTGGCTCCGCATTTTTTTACCCGAGTGTGACTGCTGCGAAGGTGTGTAAGGCACTCGGGGCTTTGTTGAAAACAGACTCTCTCCTCTTTTTGTAAGGTGGCAACACTGCCGCTTTTCCCCGGCCCATAGACCAAAAAATGTTTTATATCATGGCTGCAGTAAATCTCACGCTGGAAAACGAGCCGGAAACAAAATCTGCGCTTGCACATGGAAATTTCAAACTTTCATCGGGATGTGCATTAAAGCGGTGCAATTTCGCTGCTAAAATGTTGAGCTATAGCTCTCTTTGTGTAAAGAATTATGAAATAAATTGCCCGCATCAACGCCGGGCGTGGTCGCGGACGACCGAGGTGGCGATGACTGTAGAGCGTGGCGCCATCTCCGATCAGCGCAGCGCGCAGACGACACACTCTGTCGTCTGCTCGCTGCGTCTATCTGGGAGATCATGGCACTCGTTACAAGCATCGCCGGCCCGGTCCTCTGCTAACTCCCCCGGCGTCAATTTTGAAGAGTTTATTTTTTTTTTCGCTAAGTTTTCGCACAAATGGAGCTGTGGCTTAAGTTTTCATCAGCTAAAATCAGACTTGCGCCTCTCTCAAATAGTCTACTCAAGATAGTGTATTTAAAAAAAATATTTGGTAGTAATCTGGTATAATGCAAACACATTTCATCGAAAGTGTTTGCTACTCTGTCTTAATTACATTTCTCAAACACACGTTCAAATAAATAAAAAATGTTGCGGAAATATTTTACGGGGAAGGAAATCAGCATACCCCAGAGCGAAGTTGAGCAATCGCAAACTTGAAGCAGAAGCGATCGAATCCCGGACAGGAAACAAGCCAGGACCAAAGATGCAGGCTCATAAGTCATAACGCCAACATAGGAATGAATAGAAGGAAATGAAGGACCTGACACCAGAAGAAGACACATAATGTTTTTTGCTTTTTTTATGTCTGAATCTACTACGGCAAGAATGTGTTTTTTTTTCGGCAGCCTGATAATTTCGGGAACACTGTCTGTGAGGGGAACGGGAATAGCCCCACCCTCTCATGAGGACAGATATTCTTACAGCAAGGGAGGACACAAGCTAGGAGCAGGATGTTCTCTTTTAATTTCCAAGCAAAGAATTCTCCCAAAGTCGTAAGCCTTTCTGAACGCGCTTCTCTAGTATGGAAAACAAAAATAAAGAAATTGTCAATTACGAGAAAAAGTAAAGAGCTTAACTTCATGTCCCATCGTGCCTTCTTTTCGAAGTTCAGTCATATCCGAAGGCAGCATTTGGGTAACCTACTTGCGTATTAGCTTAACGCAAACTCCTGATATAACGACTTCGGCCCTTAGTAAAACGATGCGTCCAAGGTGCGCATTATAAAACCACCAGACGTAGTCATTTTCTCCGATGTGACTATGAGCAGCTTTCAGCGATGCGGAGGTACTTCGATGCGAGAATCGGACTCCCAGCTCCTGGATGATCGCCTTCAGAATGAAGGCGCTTGCTTACCTTTCTGACTTTCTGACGTAGAAGCACCAGGCGAGGCTCTTATATACCTCGTATTTCACAAAATTAAAATTACTCACATGTAGCGGACCCAAACTTCGTACTGCTGTTGTACGACGACTATCCAGATGACAGCCATTTTGATAGTAACTAGTGCGCCCACTATAGGCCATAAAAGTTGCGAATACGTAGAACCTGCTCTTTTTGCTTTTTGCAACATTTACCAGTGTGACACTAGTCTTTATACTTTGGCTGCACAGAACACTGCGATACTGCTTTATTTACTTTTGTTGCTAGCAGATATAGAATGTTTTTTTTTCTGAAATCGATATAAATTATGAAATGCAGAAGTATTTTTAGAAGTAATTAAATTACATTGTGGAAAATGTTTACTCCACTCTAGATATTTTAGAGCGAAATTAACTTAAGTAGTACTTTAGATACTTCTTGAAGCAGGCATTTAGTAACTTATCTTAAATACTTTTGTCGAGTATCTTGTCTAACACTGGCTAAAAACGCATCACATCAATGCACATTCGGCGAAAGTTTCAGCTTTCTATATGTGCAGGTACAGTTTTTTGCACCCCGTCTTACAGAAAAAAAATAAACTGTGGTCATTCTATACAAGGGACCACGAAAGAAGTCCTGCTTCCGTCCCCGTCCTCGATGCTTTATCCTTCCAAGTATTCGTACCGTGTTTCGCGTACCGCACTACCGGGGCCTTTGAAGGACGCTTTGAGCGTGCTTCAAAGGGCGCGTTCAGTAGCGGCTCCCTTAGCCCCAAACGGAGTCACTCGAGTCGGAGTCATCGGAGCGCCTACTGAACGGCAAAAAAAGCCGCGGCTCCAAACCTGCTTCTACGCAATTTCCGCTTCTTCCCCTATGCCAGACGGTCTCCGAATAAACTGGAAGCAGACGATGGCGAGCACGATCGCTTTTATTTGACGCCGGTATTGAAGAAGTCTTGACAAGGTCGTTGAAGAAAAAACGAGTGACTGTACATATCAGCGCTGCTGTTCGAAGCGATGCAACGCGATCGAGCCCTTCGCTTGGCGGTGCAAAGGCAGCTACTGTTATAAAAACCGACAAAAACGTCGTCAGCACATGCAAAATACAGAGCTCAGCGAATCTACGCCGCCGGTTGCGATACGTTTATACGGCCATACGTTTGTTCTGCCCTTCGTAACGAACTTCCTATAAAATGTATTCGTATACACACGGGAAGTTCGGCCGCGCTCGGCGATCAAGGCTTTGTCGGCCGAAGCGAGCGTCAGCCAACGTGCACCCGATTTAGCTACGCAAACAAAACATCAATCGGGATCATGCTCTGCGTGAGTGTCCAACCGGCTACCGAATTCGCGTTCATACCCTGCCTTGCTCTGTTCCGCGCGGACACGACTATCGTCGATATTCACCGAGTTTCCGTGAAACGGCGATCAAGACACGGCGCCAAATGAACGTTTACTTTGTTTATTAGCATATTCAAACCAAACAAAATACGGTCCATTGCATTTTCTGAAAAGAGCCTCTTCGATCTCTTAGGACCAGCTCGGCTGCAGCGGAGCTGTTCCTAAGAGATCACAAGATACTTAATAACCGGTTTGGTCTCTCTCGGCCGAACTCGGTTGCAAGAGTGTGAACGGACCTTTACCTTGAGCACTTTTCATTAACAAAAGCGAGCAAACCGCACATCCACGACAGAACCGACGCAGCTTCTTCCTGGCTTCTTCCGCCATTTTGTTCGTTTTTTTTCTTTTTTAGCGCCGGAAATCGTCACCAGTCAGGAAATGACGTCATATTTAGCTTCTTTGACTCTACGTGCACCGTATCCGGACTCGGTGCTTCGGAGCTTGACTCCGAAGCCCCGGAGTTACGTGCACCGGAAGTAACTTTTGGCCGTCCAGTGGGAGGAGTCAGTGACTCCTTGACTCCGGGGCCGCTACTGAACGCGCCCAAAGGCTCCGGTAGTGCGGTACGCGGAACACGGTAACGGTTTGTGGAAAGTCCCCATAGAGATTGAAGGCTGCACGGTACCCACGAAAAGACAGCCGCTTATTAGCGTATTCTCCACTGTCTCGGAAGGGGTTGCAACTCGCCGATAAGACTCACCGTATCTCCGCATTTCAAGTGCGCTGGGGACGTCCTCCTCGTCGTCTGCAAGAGAGCCGACAGAGTTGATGACGACATCGTGGGAAACTTAACGCGGCACGCCAGCCAAACGACAAGGCCTTCGCATGACGCCAATATTAGTAGACGCCAAGGTTATTATGTGGGCAGCAATTGAGGGAGAGGGAGGAGAAGAGAGGCCGCGGGGACGTCAGAACGCCGAGCTCTGGTTCGAATGGCTAGTGGGTAGACGCATAGCCTCCTCTATACTCACAAAGCCTGGCAGTTCGACAACGAAGTCACAGAGTGGCCGGTCGCAGATCTAGAGCGCGAGGATATGGTAGCAAAGAGCATCAAAGTGCCATTTCTCGGGGAAACTGGACGTCAGCGCACAACTTTTGCAGCGGCGACGACCCGAAACACACTTGTTCGCTCGGGAGAAGCGTGTTTCGGCGTCTAGTCGCAGCGGGGCGCCAGATCACGTGACTCTCCTCTACTCCGTTGCCTGCCGCTCCAACTTTTCCATTTCCGCTTCCGCTTCTCGTGGCGATCTGCCAGACTTTGTCCGTATATTAGGAGGCTATGGCACTACAAAATGCTACGAGCGCGTGCTCTAGTCAAGGGCATCAGAAAGGGACGCCCTGACGTTCTCATTTTTTTAGTGACTGAAGAGTGATAACTTCAGGAGAGGAATGGTGCAGGGCGTCTTTAAGTGGAATTGCCTAGAATCGCGAAAACAGTGCACCGATGGATGTTAGGCCTTACGGTAAGGAAGGCTGCCATCGTCGTCTTCATATTCTTCGGAGGACACTGACGAGAATGCAAGAAAAAAAACAACAACAAAGTAACGAATTCAAACGTGGACCTCTCGTCAGCCCGTGTTCATTGAGACACAAATACGACCTAAGTGCATGGGTGTTTTGAATCGAGGGGCTCGCTCTGAAAATGGACCAGGTACAAATCGGCGCCTGCGCGCAACGAGCTATATTATTCGCTTCATTGCTTAACGATTCAAACTTGAATCAGCATGTTCGAATGAGAAGACCGATCAAACTGATAAATAAGGGCGTCTCGGAGCAGCTGTCCATTCTATTGCCACGAGGATATTTTAAGACCAATTCGTGAAAACACGTGCATCACTTCGTCTCGTCTAGCGCACCTGTATTTTCTGCCATCTTAGGAAACGTAGGGCGTAACTTATTCCGTCCTCGCTTTGTGATTTGTTCTTCGGAGTTCTAATCAGCACGTTCTGTAATCCTATTGGTTGCGGGGCGATAATGATATGCTCTAAACTCGCCACGCTTTGTGCGTTTTCCTAAGCTCGACCGGCGGTGAAAGCTGCAGTGTCCCTGTGGGGCTCGCTCGCGACTCCTTGCAGCCGTGTGCCTTAAAATTTCTTAAAATATTTTCCGACGAGAGAAAAGCGCAAGCTATGCTGGGGTCCTGAAAATGTATTTGAAGGAAACGCTAACAGTGACAAAACTGCTAAATGCAACACCGCACTCCCTGCCAGCGCTGCGGCCCATTCTGCTGCTCTTGGCGCCGAGGACGCCGAGGAACATTGCGGCGCCCCACGACAGCAGCGAAACGTGGCCGTCCATGCCAGCACTCCGCGGCGTTGAATTGGACATTAATGCTTTCGCACTCACAACTCATAAGAAGTGTTTAGGTGTCCTCGGAATTTTTTTCGTTCTGGCACAACTTTGCCCCCTCCCTTACCCCCTTAAATCTTGACGGGCCGCCGGCGGGCGCAGCGAGGCGGCGTGTATGGGTGGCCCTGGGTAGGTTCATATTCCGTAATGAGCCATCCGCAGACTGTCGCAGCGAAGCGGCGTGAACGGGGCCGGGTGCGGGTTGACACCCGCCCCAGTGATACCCCCGACGTCCTTCACTGCGCGGCTCCGCAATCGGCCAAGGGGGACGTCGCCGGCTATCTTCGGTTGCTAGGTGCTACCTCACGGCGTCGCTTCCTACCCTCTCAGAAAAAAAGGGTGTATTCTTACACCCCTTGTCCCATATACGACACCCCAAAACTTCATTTCGACGTACAGCGTGCTGACGTCCAACTGACGGTACCAACTTTCACTAGCGGCCTGGTAGCCGAGTGGTACAACTTATTAAAATAGCTAATGTACGTGTTCCTGAGTACAAAAAACAAACAAACGTAATCGGGGTTTCCTTGGCCCTACTGCAAAACCCAAGTGTTTTTTCCCCTTATAGACTTTGATACCTACTTTAGCTGTTTAATAAGGTATATATCACCGTTCTCAAGCCCCTCGTAAATGTTGGGGCCGTCTGCTCGACGTCAGTGCGCTGTACGTCGAATTGAAGTTTTGGGGTGTCTTATATGGGACAAAGGGTGTAACAATACACCTTTTTTTTCTGAGAGTGTATATGACCAGTGGGGCTGCGCTGCCATCCCGTGTAGACGTTGCGAACTCCTATGAACGTGCGCTCCAACAACGTCCGAGGTCAGCGTATGTACCACGGCACTAATGTTAACGCATTAAAAATACTGACACTTGTCCGCACGATATCGAACGAATACTCGCCATCAACTGACGAATCGCGGCGGAAGCGTGGGGAGTGGCAGGTTCCTTATTAGCCCAATGCATGCTACGCCACGTAACACAATAGAACGCGCGTTCAGAGCTAGATAAAAGTACTTCCTACTCTGTAGAGAAGGCAAAATAAAATTTTCGACAGCAGTCTCCACGTAAAAGAATGAATCAGAGATGCCCTGACGGATACCGGGCACAATGACACGTCAAGCTCCAGTATTTTTTTTTTTTTTACATCTCAATTATTGCATTTTTTTAAATGTCTTGAACAAACTCTAATTTAGTAGGGAAAAAACTTACGAGACATATCATACACACTTTTTGAGACGAATCAGGATTTATCAATTGACATCAAAGCGAACTAACATAACAACTTCGTGTGGTTACTTAGCGCGTCGTCTGCCGAAATCACGCTCGCTACGTCACGGGGCACGACATGAAGTAGGATTGGTCAGCTCACCGGTGGTGGTGGATAGACGACTTGGAGGCTTCAGAATGTTTCTTGGTACAATGCCTGGAGCAGAGGACGGTACAAAGGTACGCACGATGTAACACCACAGCTTCCTCGAAACAGGTTAGACATATCTTTCAAGAAATATTCAATTATAAAATTAAAATGTGCGTCCAATTTGACCAAATCACCTTAATTGGCTACAACGTACACACATGTGACAAGGGGCAGGAGCAAACAAACTTTTAAATATCTATTTGACAATATTGTTTTGTTCGTTTATCAAGTTTGTAAAATATAGCGCGGTCGCAATGGTGAAAATTAAGGGACCAAGAACGTGATTTTTTTGTTTCTTTCAGTAACGCACTTACTGGTCAGAATCCGAAACGGCTAAGGAGCATTCTCCACCAGATGACGTTACTCCTTACTTTGGACTAAAATTAGTCACGTTTTTGGTCCCTTTATCCGCACCACCACGACCGCGCTATATTCTACAAATTTGATAAACGAACAGAACAATATTTTAATATAGATCTTTAAAAGTTTATTTGGTTGTAAAGATCGTAACTCCAGCTTATCGCTACCAAATACTGAAGTCTAAAGTAACGCAAAAGTAACGTTCGTTAGCTTTGAAGTAACAGTAACGGTATTTGGTTACTTTTGCAATATTTTTTACGAACTAACGAATAGCGCTTAACGTTCCTTATACGCATTCTGCGCTGAAACTTTAAACAAACTGTGGCGCTTTCATTTTGGGTAGTACAAGCTCACCTGACCGGGCCTCGCACTACGTATGGCACCTTTGCTCAGCTTCTATCATTTCGTGTAGTGCTGAAGAACAGAAAAGCAACTTTCGACGTTGAAATCGGCTAGATTCAAAGCCCGAAAGACAACCAAAAGTGCCAGATTCATGCTTCCACCACTAGGATACGCGTCTCTTATCTCTGCGTGGTGACGTCAGAACATCTATCGTCTCGACGCGTTCTCTTTTTTTTGTGTCATGTGTTTACTTTTGAACGCGTGAAACGGCGTATCTAGGCTTACGCACTTAGCGTCTTAAGGCTGGTTCAGACATGTGCAACGAGCGCGATGCGTCCGTTGCAACCGGAGCGACCGGAACGACCGCTCTGCGCCGCGCGTACACACACCTGCAACCACTGCAACAAGCGCAGCGGGTCGTCAGCACGGCGACCGCTTCTACACCGCCGTCAGCTGTTTAAGTGGTGCCTCTAAAAGGGGACGCACGCCACGCAATGCCGTAACAGAATATAGACAGACAGTTTTCTATAGCCTAAAGCTTTATTTTTTTTTCATGATAGGCTTGCAGGGTACAGTGGATGAAAAAAGAAAAAGATGCAGTACGCAGTTTTGGACGATCACGACTATACACGACTTTGCCAACACTACAAATTTCGCCACACGCCTTTTTTTACGATTATAAAAGACGATGTAATCTTATCAGCGATATAGCAACGTAGAAATATGATTTCGTGAGCAGATAGACGTTGCGAGCGTTCAGAATCGCTAACACTAATCACTTTTCTCCGGTGATGAAAACGCGTGAAAATTCGCATCCTTTATACGGTACGCGCCAATAATACCTTGAACTTGAGCACACACATGAAATGCGCCAAATAAGAAATCCGGGCGATGCTCGAGGACACTAAATACTTAGAAAGCACCGCTGTAGTAGAAGTAAACAAACACGACGGCATGGGCATTTCTGGTGTCTTGAGAGTGCCGCCACGACATCGCCGCACGAGTTGGTGGATCTTCCTTCTAGTACGTGCTGGGTTATCATAGCGACACACGACGAAAATTCACGGTGAAGGATAGCGCTTTTACGCGGAACGATGAGTTTTCACCACGCCGTCCACGTCGACAATCACCACCGACGCCATGTTCGCAGATAGAAGGAGCCGGCCCGCGACCGGCATGCAACGCGCGCGCCCAGTTCTGCTCGACCTGTGATTGGTCTGTCGTTACGGTTGTTTCGGTTGTTTGCAACGCAGCGGGGAAAGTTGGGCTCGCTCCAACTCCTTGCGTCATGAACGACACGTGCGTGCGTCCCTCCGTCGCTATGGCAACTGACGGTTCTAGACCCTTGCAACGGTCGTTTCGGTTGTTCCAGTCGTAGCGGTCGCTACGGACGCATGTGTGTGAACGGGCCTTTAGCATTGACCTGCGCTTCGGCGGCGTTCGAATTTTTGTTGTTTCTTTATATTTTCCTCGTGATCGCGTTCCGCACCAGAGCAAGCACGCTTCTACATGTGTGACCATTTTATACGCTCAAGTTTGTATTACCCAAAACAAGTCCTAACGAGTCCCTTTTCGCAGCGTCCCCTGGGCAATGCAGGAGGCCTATATTCGGTAACAGCACACCACAGGCGCTAAACCACTTCCGCGATAGTCAGTTTTTGAACATAACCTCAATCTATGGGGTCTAAGCACCCCAGGAAACCAAACATTACATTACTGTGTGCCCGATTTCTCTATTAAAATCGTTATCAAAGATCGATAACCTCAGAACTATTGCGGACACCAGAGAGCGTTGCTTGACGAGGGGAAGGGCATTCTTTGTTTGACGGCGTCCTCTGGTGTCTACACAACGTTGGTCGTCGTGTAGACCAGAGGAAACCGCCGGCAGCTGCACAACGTTGGTCGTTGTGTATCTGCCAAGGCAGACCGACGCGTCTCCTTTAGGTGTTTGACGCTCCCTATATAAGTTCCATAAGCAAACGCCGACAAAGGTTCATAAAGTACCTACTTTGACCGCTGGACTGTCGCCGATCCTCGTTCGACTCTACACCGAAATGTCTGTTGGAAGCAGACAGTGTTACCGATGGTGCAGCTGCCTGTGTCACTGCAAAACCGAAGATGGATCCAATCATTTATCGGGAAAGGGGGGGGGGTGTTTTCAGCAAGAAGGTAACACTCCGTAGTGCAAGAAAAAACAGAGCTCGTGTTCATCCCTCTAGGGAGCGAGTCAGGTGCCATCACCGTTAGTCCCTTGGGGGACTAACGGAGACGAGAGAACCCTTTGCGCCTCTCCCGCCAGTTCCTCAAAGTTGGTGCCCCAGGACTAACCTTGGTACCCTTACATTTAGACACCAGGGGATGAAAGTTAATCCTTTACATTTTGTCCCGAGCCACTAAATGTTGAACCCTTGCTGTTAGTCCTTATTGTGCGACAAGACTAGGATGATGTGCTTGCTCTCGTTCTATTGAAAACTGTCAGCACGTTGTTGTTTTGAATCTTGTTACGACATCGGGTCTGGGCCAAAAGTAGTCATATGTGCAAATGAAAGTTAAAGATGGCAAAAACGGTGGCATTACAAAAAGCAGAGTGCACATGGCGCCTTCTCTGCGATATCTCTGGGATGTCGCTCGGAAAGTCGGCTGTTTTACCACGTGAAACACCACTGCTGTATGTTTGTGTGTTTTTGTCCCAAAATAGAAAAATATCCCTCGTTGGTCCTCAATATTTCAGGAGTGGGCTATCTGGCCCCTACACTCGAATGAATTTGAGAGCCCTCTTCTAGATGATATTCGCTCGTTACAGTGTTCGAGTGGTCACATCTCCCTTTCGGGTTGTCAGAAAACATTTAGTTTCGGATAGTTTCCACTAGATTGTAATGTTTTTCTCACAATTCATTGAATTATTGGGTTGCACGTGGAGCGACGTGGAAATTCAATATCAATACACTCTTCGATACGGTGAATGACTTACTTTCATCAACGATGTCGAAGGCGACATCTGGTGGAGCGCCTGAAACATTAGAGATTCGAGAATAAGTTAGTTCGCTTAGACACGAAAGCTATGCTTGAGGACACACAGTAGAATCATTTGCATGGGAACCAATATCTTATAAATAACACGGCCGAGTCAAATTTACGCGTGAAACAGATGTGAGCAAGAATCGCGTCGCGTCCCGCCGACGCTATGACGTGGCCCACTGCCGTGCCGTCCCGTGCGACGGTTTCATATGGTTATGTTGCTTGGGGGCGCGATGCGACGCGAATTTTTGCTCACGCGTGCATCAGGCTTTAGTTTCCTTTTTCTTTTTTACTGCTGATCGAATTCTCGTGGGAAGCTCACGAACAAAACAATGACAGGAGACAAGATGAATTGTGTTGCCAGCCTCATATTCTTCCTGTAGAGTGTGGCTCAAATCTCTGTTACAGTGACGCACGAGGTCACACTGTGACATCACGTGACGCCAGGACTTGCACCGTAAAGTCACTTGACACTGTGACGCCACGTGAACAGCACTTGCGATTGCGCTGCCTCACCTTGGCCGGCTCCGGCGAGTAGAAAGGTGGCGACGGCAATGCCTCCGATGGCGCACAGGAGTCCCAGCAGACTTCCCACGTAGACGAGGGACCGACCGATGCTGAAGCTCGGCTGCCTGCACCTGACGTGGTAACACGCAATAGAATGGTGTGGCAAAAAATATACGTGTATATTTACCGTGCTTCTGTTTTTATTGCAAAAATAAACTGCGGATTGCCAAATGCTAAAATGTCGCCCAAATGTAGCGCTAGCGGTCCGAGACAGAAGACTACGTTTCAGAACGAACCGTTACCGTATTCAGAAGTTAATAAGAAGTTATAGCGAGTCGTTTTTCGAGCCCACGGTTCCGAAATGACGTTCCTCTAAAAAGCCACTGAAAAGAAGAAAAAAGATTTTTTTTTTAATCAGTTTAGTTTGTACATGCGTGTCAAAAAATAAATTTTACGCGAAAAAACAATTTGGACCAACACTGACGGCTCGAGATTTATTTGAAATTCTGCGCGCAAAGTCCAGGACGTCACGGAATGGTCAGACACTCTGTCCACCTCAACGAGATGGTCTAGCCACGATCCACCTCTTTTCCAAGCGCGCTAAATCGCCGAAAAGAAACCAAGTGGAAAGGAGGGGACTACCGACTAGATCACGAGCCGCGCCGTCAATATTGCTTTAAATGTTTTGTTCTCTTTCGCTTAAAATTATTTTTTTTACACGCGTGTCCCAACAATACTGTTAAAAAAAACTTTTTTCTTCTTTTCAGTGGTCCTCTAAGGGTGCCTCAGTGCCCCGTTAAAATCTCAAAATGTTCTGCGATCTAATTACTGTTATGCTTTTAGTAAAGAAAGTAACTTAACTACCATCATTTCGATTCTTACTTCGCGAATAAGGATCGAACTTTCTACAGATCGTAATTATTCTCCATATAACTTACATTTTGTTGTAAAATTCCGCCATGTTGTTATTGAATATGGTGTCATGCTCTTGCACATTGATTATTACATCATGAAATAAGATTTTCGGTCACTAACACAAAAAGGCGTAACGGATAGAAGTTGTTGAAGGAAGTTTCTACGTTTATGCATAGATTCACAGACACAAGTATGGACGCTATGCCTGTAATTTTTTAAGCAATACAAAACATCGTAATGCCTTAAAGCAAGCTGCATATTGCGAGGATGAGTTTATTCACTGACTTTTTGTTCAAATGTTTTGTTCCGTCTGTGAAGTAGCACCAGATCGTCAAACAAAAACAACAGACGCCAACAAACCACAAACGCGTGGATGCTGCGCGCTCGTCGGACTAACTTTAGTCTGTATAAACGCACACACAAGCACAATGGACCTTTTTCACATACCGACGGCACCAGGTGGTGGCTGCACGAGACTAAAAATCGAGGAAGTGACCTACCTGCGCTACCAATCGATAACGGGAGCTATACACTACCAGTTTCTTCGCCCTCTGAGGTGCGGCGCGTGCCCAAGGCGACTTTAAAGAGGGGCGTCCGTGGCGTCCACCTGAACGTCGTGTATTTCTTTCTGTCCGCTTTCTTTTTTTGCGTAACACATTTATATACATGCTGCAATTACGTGTTCTACTCGCTGATCCACAGCCTCCTTCCGAATTTCCTCGATTTTCGTGCCGACTTCCTCCGCTTAACATCGGGCGCTCGCGCTCGCTCGCAGAACGCTTCTCGGGAAAGGTTTATTAAGTGTTTAATGCACAAGTCTGCATTTGAGGCAGGGAT